>OX465283.1:61492764-61568933 GCA_949987705.1 Thereva unica | reverse complement strand
TATATATATATATATATATATATATATATATATAGGTATATATATATATATATATATATATATATATATATATATATATATATATATATATATATATATATCTAGCGACGTAACTGTTAGATGAAAAGGGCCGATGCGACCTTCCCATTCATTTCAACCATTATGAAATTTTTAAATAATACAATGTTCTTCACTCAAATTTCACAACTTTTAAAATGTCTAAAAGCAGCTCGGAGAATTTAAAATAGTAAAGAAGAAGAATATCGACAGGAATACACACACATCAACAACCCCTTGTAAAGATAGAAAAAATGTTCCCATTGCAACAGGAACCGTGTGAAACGGTGGAACGTTGTAACAACAGCTAAATGACTCAACGTCTGAAACCACCCAATGAACGAATTTTTAATTATCTAAATTGATCTATGGTATATTCCTTCAAACTCTGTTTAATTTGATTGTATTTGACTGCATACAAATACTTTGACAGCAATTGTCAATAAAGGGAAGGTATACAGCAATACCGGTACTTATAGTATAATATAAATTGGTTTAACATACAAATGTCTGTATAAACATCTTCTAGTTAAATATTTCTTGAATTCCCTTATAGAGAAGTCTCTTCAGAATCGTGGCCTTTATAAAACATTCAACACAAAAGGCATACGTCAGCCATTATTCCATTTATTTTAGAAACGTCCTTGCATTTTAACAAAACATCCTTGAATGCTTTCAGAAAATTGACACGACATTAAACTTTCTGAAGCAAGAAGCAAAACTCTGATTAACATAACACAAAATGATTAAAGGATTCACGCCTTAATGTATGCGTAGGTGAACAGCATGCCATAAAGTTTTCCTAATCCAAATTAGTTTTCCTCAAGAAGGGAATGCCAGCATTAAATTATACCCATCCCAACTCATTCTGTCAGTTGTGTCGGTTGAAGTTGAGTAGAAGAAACGTTTCAATTCCTTTAATATTCCCTAATGCAGAGCCAGCCTGGCTGTAGTCAAATCTAGAGATGTATATTTTATGCATTTGTATTGGGGTAGTTTGCACATAATTTTGGTGCTTGCCACATTGAGCTGCAGTATTAGCATTTTCAAAGTTTAACGGGGCGAAGCTGATATCTTTCGACAGGTATGGAAGCAAAGAGATTGGGACGGAGTAATGGTGGCGGTAAGTAGAAACAGGTTCGATCAAAGTAATTTTAAATTAACGTTAAGCCCGAATTAGCCTTTGCTGTCATTGATTTTCCATTTTCCCTTAAGTAAATTAAAGACGTTCAAAGCTGCTGTAAGACGCGCCGCTATCAACGTTTGCTTCGCTGTTTATATGCTTACTTTAAATGTAAATATATATTTATCTTACTGCGAAAATTTTCTTCATAAACATGATGAGCATTTTGTCAATGTCGTAAAACTTTAAAACTTCTGTTTTACAACATAAATTTATTTCGAAATGAACGTGAAATTGTCCTCTAACAGGACGTTGAGAAGTAGCTAATAGCTCTTTGAGAGTTTAATCATTTTAAAAGGTCAAAGTTTTTAGCCCTTCTCAGCTGGATAGAGGTGGTGATGTAGTTAAAGAAGACGTATGTACTTTTATTAGATATAAATAAGATTGAAGATCGTAAAGAAGCGGGAAAGATCTACAAGGTATGTACTGGATTTTTCTTCGAACAAAATTTTGTATCATAACAATATATACTCTGCCGGAGGAGGGAGAAATTGACCTGCAATACCAACGGCTACGTTGCAGCTGCCAAAGCTAAAATTTTGTCTATTAAAAACCTACAAAAATACAAGAAATCACACACAAAACAATTCTACCCAATTAAATAATTTTACTTACTTACCTGATAGTTAAAGTAAATAAAATCGCAAATTCAGTTCGCGAAACCGTAATTTAACTCTGCCGTCGTGTGGTCACAAGCCCAGGGTGTGAAAGGAGGAGGGTGGTCGACCTGCCGAGTTGACCAGAATCGGGAAACCGAAGAAGCTAGGTATGGATACACGAACGAACTATTCACGAAATAATGTTAAGCTAGTGACAGAATTCCGCGCAATGGCGGTGCGGACATTGGCTTCGCGGTGTGCGCGGATTTTTCACTGACACAAAGTCGCCGTGCTGGTGTCGCGTTCCAACTTTGACACAACCTAAAAATCAAAGTGACAAGTGGACGTGATACGAAATAAATTGAAAAAGCTGTATGATTTGCGTATTCATTTTCTATCCTACAGGACTTGTATTTGTTCTAGGTACTAATTCCATCACCACAATTTCGAAATAATTATGAAATTCAACAAATTTCTTATCCCCACCACCAGCACACGATTCAAAACATAAACACAATGCCCACCAACACCAAAACAGGACTCAAAACACAACACACACAGACAACTTTTTTACACTGGACCGCGCGGCAACGCGCAAGAAGTAGAAAGTAAAGCAACTTCCGCGGTGTGTGCGTAGCGCTAAAGCCACATTTCGTTAGTTCGCATTGCAATACATATACTTTATTCTATCTGTCAATGTCCGCACCGCGTTTGAGCGAAATTCTGTCACCACCTTTACTGCATCCGGGGCAGCCGATGCGCCAGCACTGGGGTTACTGGCCGAATACCCAAATTAATCACACCGAAAATGGAAATTCAATTCGGAATGTACGAACAGGACATCACGTCGGTCAAAAGGAAATCATAGCAATGGAATTGTTGAAATACAAAATATCAGTTGCTGCGCTATCAGTTCTACGAATTACCAGATCCAGGGCATTGACGATCGCCCCGTGAACAATCGACGAAACCATAACGCTTTACTATTCCGGTGGTGAGAGGCCGGCGTTGGTTTTATGGTCTATCAACGGGCTGCCAGTAGCTTTATCGCATTCCAACCGATGTGCGAACATTTGACGGTTATAACCATCAGTGGAACGATTAAGGCCCATATCGTATGCGTTTGTGCGCCAACCGAGACCAGCCCGGACGCGAACAAGGACGAATTTTACGATCAGCTTCAACAGACGCTGGATATGGTACCTCGAACCGAATTAATTATACTCCCGGAGGCTTCAATGCACATTCAGGAGAAGACCAAACCCGTTGCGAAGGAACGATGGGCAAATTCGAACACGGAGTAATTTAAGACAACGGCTTACGCCTGCTTTCATTCGTCAAACAGCTTGATCGTTGGCAACAGCATTTTCCGCCATCCACCCAAACACCAACTCACTCACCTGGCGAAATCCATCAACGACTCGGCGATGTTAGACTATGTTTTGATCAACGCAAGATTCCGCTCGACGCTCAAAGACGTGCGTGAAATGCGTGATCCCAATTGCGTTCGAGTGAAATTACTGATGCGATTACCAAGAGCGAAGAAAATGGCACCACCACCAACTCAGAAGAATTGGGGGTGCCTACGGGACCCGTAAATTGGGCGAGAGTTTGAAATGGCACCATCCAACAAATTCGCGGCGCTCGCAATACCGGACGATATCGATGTAGAAGAAAAGCAATTGTCGGAGTCTATTGTGCAGTGTGCAATGGAGTTGTGTCCATCTATCCGTAAACGGACGCAGCTATGGATCTCGGACGCAGTCTCGGATCTCGGACAGCTGTCTGGACTCGTCCATCGGCGGAGGCGAATGAAACACATCGACTTGGAGCAATACCGACGATTGAACAAAGAAGTTCAACAGAAAAAAGTGGCGACCGATATGGAAGAAGCGGCGTCGAGGCACGAGTACCGGACGATGTACCAGACCGACCGACGACATCGAGACCAAACAAGAACCAAAGTCTAGTAATAACAAGTCTTTCATCTTCATACAAAAATTTCCGACCGTTGATTGTGTGCGTGCATATATGAACATCACTGCTGAGCAAAACTCAACGCATACTTCGTGAACTCGGCCAGACAAAGCCAGATTCTCTCTTTACGATAAAGTATGAAGAACAGAAAAGGAAAGAAAATTGAATCAGTTTTTTTATTTCATAAATCAAAACAAACGAGCAAATATGCACCAATTCATCCCCATATAAACTCATAAAATTTTCCGACTTATGGTTGTATTCCAGCGCGTATAAAAATGTTGCATTCTCTCTCTGATAGCCTGACATAGTCATTTGAAAAACTTGTGCATGCAGCTGTTCGCCTTTCACTCATTAACCATATGAAGATGAAAGACTTGTTAATTTCTAGACTTTGACAAGAACAAGCGGGATTTAGACCACGTCGAGGATGCATTAATCAAATATTCGCTCTCCGTCAGTTTATGGAAGAAAGAGTTCGTTGCGGCAAACAAACTGCCGTCGTTTTCTTCGATTTCAAATCGAATTTTCAAAGGAGTTCCCGATTCGAACAGGTGTCCGACAAGGAGACATCCCCTCGCCAATTCTCTTCAACGTTTTGATCGACTCTATTATGTGTGAAGCATTCAATGGACGACGCAGAGTTCCATACGGCGAGAACAACTTCGTAACCGACTTGAGGTTCGCCGAAGATAGCGCCGACTTCACTGACACTCACAAGTGCTCACAACTGATAGATCGAGGGCCAGCGTTCATCTCGATGGAACCCAAATCGAACAGGTTCCAATGCTCAAATATTTGGGATCATTGGCTGAGGAAACCAAATTGGCATCGACCGCCGACGCTCACAGCCGCATCGGCCAGGCAACAGCAACATACGCATCGCTTATGAAAACGAACAAATATTTTCTTCAAAAAAAAAGTTCGCCTTTACCGAACGTTGATCCTTCCGATTCTTCTTTATGGATCTGATGTGGACGCTGCTCAAACCGGACATTAAGAGCTCGAGGTCTTCCAAATGCGATGCTTGAGGCAGATTCTCGATGTCTCACTCCGCAATCGCAGTCGTTAAATAATCTACATTAATAAGTAGTATAGACTTGGACATGTGTATATTTGCTGTGAATATAACTTTTTGGATCAAAGTGGTCACCTAAATGTTTCATTATGTTTTTTAAGTAGCAAGATTGAGCCCCAGCCACAATGAATAATTAAATAAATTTTATAATCACTAAAATTCCAATTAACTTTTGAAGCGTTATGAATCTTTCATTAATAAAAAAAATGCCAACCACGCCTCAACTTACCTAATCCAAGAAATCCACTTCAATTTGAATTATTAATGAAAAACTTAATGGAGTCCAAAAAAGGTGCACCTGATCCAGATCGATCAACTTCATCGATTGACAGATTTTCGCGAAGTTCTCCCTAGAAACACAAGGGCCCAATCCAGCAGGACAACCATAGAGCAATCCAAATGCCGAATACCACCATCACCGCCACTACCACCATCAAATGGTTTCATCCTGGAACATTGTGGATCCCCATTCAATACCCAATCAAAGCGCCACTTTTGTCGTCTATAAGAGAACAGGCTTTCATCAATCATTCACCATCGCCGGATCCCGAAAAGAGATCCGATGACATGACTGGAAGGCATTTATCAAGTCGTTGACATATGATTTGTAGAAAGGCGGGCAGCGGGGTGGGATACAAAAGGATACAATGGATGGGAGCCTGTTGAAGTTTTAAACTTTTATCACAAAGGTGCATGACATGGAACAAACTCCTCCGTCCTTTTGCGCGTTCGGAATCAATTTGAATTGTTGCGAGTACAAACAATAGCGAAGTGAGAGGTGTCATGTGTGGGCTTTAATTATTCAAAATTTGCGGCAATTGTCACACTGAATGACTGTTAATGTGGGTAAGATGAAAGCCGTGTACTGATGGCAACAGTTTTTAACCAATTTGAAAGGAGCATATCAATATACTCCTATTTGGTTAAAATAGCACGTAAAAGCCATTTGGGCCTGTGTCATTTATTTAAGCAATGAAAAGGGAAGCAGTTGATACCTTGTGGTAATTGCTTGAAGCATTCAGCCTAATTTTTATGTAAGGAGTTTGTTTCTATGCAAGTTATCATACCAGACTATGGAGACATCATTTACAGCGAGATATAAAGTACTTTATCTTTCCAATTGAAAAATATACTTAATATTAAAATAGAGAAATTCGTAAATTGGACGACATACCATACCACATTAACTAGACCAGAAAATAATCGTCAATCTAGATTTTTTCAGAAATTGCGTGTTAGACAGTAGTACGAGGGCTGTTGGGTGTGTGTGGTGTAGCTCGCTCTGTGGTGTGTTCGATCTAGCGTTTCTGATTGCGCCAGATGAAGGGACTTAGGTTCACCACAACACACCACAGAAGTGGGCACGGGTGCAGGGGACACATTATATATTTATCATATTTATATATATATATATATATATATATATATATATATATATATATATATATCCTCACCTTGTATCTACACCTTGTCGCGGTGGTGAGGATTAGGCTTGTGGCTAACTAAGATAGATACACGAAATCCCAAGGTGGGAACTATCGGGCTGAGGGGATGAATGGTACTGCGTCAGTGTACCGCTAACGATGGACTCCGAATACCAGGCGACCTTCGGTTTCAATGTAGCCTTCCCGTGGTAATGCGGAGCTCTGCCATGGGTGACTGTCCTCTCTCGCGCAACTCGTGGGATCTAAAATAGAGAACTCAAAAAGAAATGAGGGTGGAGCCCCTCCCAAAGCTCCAACAAATACAGCTAGGGCTTTTATAGTCCAACAAAGGGCGACTCCGGAAGATGGAAATCCCATCCAAAGGAGCATAAAGACGGTGAGAACACCACCATCAAAGAGTGCTAAGGACCCGGAACACCCTGGTCCTGAGCAACACAGCGCGACTCCCCAAGAAGGAAATACAAAGAATTCCATCCCAAGGAGCAACAAGACGGCGAGGACACCGCCGACAAAGAGTACCAAGGACCTAGAACGCCTTGGCGTAGAGAAATATGGCGAAATGAGGGTGAGCACTCCGGCGACCACTGCGGAGGATGCTGGATCATCCCCCTTCGAGAAATTGGGGGTTATGATAACACACCTCATGGAGTATGTCGAAGCTAAGAAAAACGTCGAGCACGCCATTAAAGAGAAAATTAGGTTGGTCAGGTCGACCTACCTAAAATCAAAGGAGGAAATAGTTAAGCGGCAAAGGGCGAAAGAGCTGGTGGATACGTCGGCTCAAACAGAAGACTTGCCGAAAAAACAAGAGAGCCGTTCAACCGGGGATGCTGGAGAGAAACGGCCCCAAGAGAAAAACAAGGAGCCGCGGACGCGCAAGCGCCGTAGAGAGCTCAATGAGGAGGTGCAGCTGCAGCAGCACACCCCAAAGAGGAAAAAGGGAAAGACTCCCGACGCAGTGGCCGAGCCAGCCCCGCTACAGGCGGCACGCCCGGTCGAAAGCGAGAGTGGGGACCGAGAAAGCTCTGCCTGGAAGAAGGTGGAACGGAAAAAGAGGAAGAAAAAGAAAAGAAGACTGAAAGAGGCCAACAAGTTGAGGCAAAGGACCCGGTTGGATGCGATTATCATCACGACCAAAGGGGAAGCAACGTACGCGGAGATCCTTCGGAAGGTGAGGACAGATGCCTCCCTGGCGGAACTGGGAAACAGCGTAAATAGAGTTAGGAGAACGCAAAAGGGCGATCTCCTGTTAGAGCTAAAGAGGGGAGATGCTAAGACCGGGGACTTAGAACAGAAGGTTAAAGCATCGATTAACGGGGTGGCCGAAGTGAGAGCCAGTACAAATACGGTAGTGATCGAGTGTAGAGACTTGGACGAGATCACAACCAAGGAAGAGGTGTGCGAAGCACTGAGGACCCAGCTAGGTCTGACGGTCGAGGAAAAGGATGTCCTCAGGCTAAGAGAGTCGTGGGGGGGGCACTCAGACGGCGTTTATAAGCCTGCCTGTTGAAGCTGCGAAGAAGGCTATCGCAGCAGGTAAAGTTCGAGTCGGCTGGGTGGTATGCCGAATGCGGGAGCGGGTATCGCTTAAACCGTGCTTCAAATGCATGAAGTTCGGTCACATAGCGAGAAACTGCAGCAGCAGCGAGGATAGAGGAAGGCTGTGCCGAGGCTGCGGAAAAGAGGGTCACAAAGTAAGGGAGTGTGACCAAGCTGCCAAATGCCTAATTTGTAGGGAGGTAGAGGGCAGGGATAGCGGGCACGTGACCGGAGGTAGTAGATGTCCGGCGTACAAGGAGGCACTGAAAAGAAGACGAAGATAAGGTTCTTACAGATTAACCTGAACCATTGTCAAGCGCACAAGATCTGCTGGCACAGACAGTCTATGAGGAGAAAATCGACGTCGCAATCGTCTGCGAGCAGTATAGAAACCTGCACAGCGGCGTCTGGATAAATGATAGCAGCGGCACGTCAGCGATATGGACGTGCGGGAGCCGAGCCATGGAAGATACCATGAGAAGCCCAGAGAATGGCTTCACGCGGGCAAAAGTAGGCGGAATACACGTCTACAGCTGCTATGCGGCGCCAAGCCTGACACTAGACGAGTACGAGTCGATGTTGGAAAGGTTAGCCGCCGACGCGAGTCGCCATCATCCGGTAATATTAGCGGGTGATTTCAATGCTTGGGCTGTCGAATGGGGCAGTCGACAAACGAATGCAAGAGGGCGCATACTCCTAGAAGTATTCTCGCGACTAAATGTGGTGTTGGTCAACACCGGAGGCGAAAACACCTTCCAAAGGGGTGGGGGAGCGTCTGTAATCGACATCACTTACGTGAGCGATTCAGTGGCCAAGGACCTACAATGGCGGGTGAGCGATTTGTACACGCACAGCGACCACCTAGCCATCATCTTCGAGATTGGCCAGGGTATAGGAAAAAGGAATCCTATCAATGGAACGAATAGAGGATGGGCCGTAAATAAACTCGACACAGAGGTGTTCGAGGAAGTATTCCTGCATGATGCGAGGTCGGCAGGAGGTGCCAGGGAAGGGGCAGAGCGAATCGAAGATTCAGTAAAACAGGCATGTGATGCATCCATGCCTCGGCGCGCCGGCAATCGGCAACACCCACCAAACTTCTGGTGGAACGCCGAGATCAACGAATGCCGAAGGGCCTGCCTGAAAGCGAGAAGGAGAACTCAAAGAAATCGGAACCGTCCTGATTTCGATGAACTCCTTCAGAGATATAAGGAAGCGAGGAGAAGGCTGAACCAGGCCATCGCTAGAAGTAAATCCGAGCACTTCAAAAGATTGTGCAGAGAAGCAGACTCGGACCCCTGGGGTGGAGCCTATAAAATGGTTATGTCAGCGGTCAAGGGCAAACGCTCTCCGCCGATCACCTGCCCCGCGCTGCTCCAGAGCATTGTGTACGTCCTGTTTCCACAGAACGTACGCGCCGCCGAACTACCCACCCTTCAAGTGGACCCAGAAGAGGTACCTGCGGTGACCGCAGATGAGATTCTGGAGGCTGCAAAAAAGGTAGCCATCAATAAGGCCCCTGGCATGGATGGCATACCAAATAAAGCGGCGAAGCCAGCAGCTTCAATAGCGCCAGACAGGTTCGCTGAAGTCTTCACAGCGTGCCTGAGAGAGGGGATCTTCCCAGAGCGATGGAAACAGCAGAAACTCGTGCTCCTACCGAAGCCGAACAAGCCTTTAGGGGACCCATCGTCCTACAGACCGATATGCCTCCTTAGTTGCATAGGCAAACTTTTCGAGCGGGTGATCTGTAACAGGATTCTCCCTAGCGTCGAAAGGGCAGGCGGCCTGTCGGACAAGCAATTCGGCTTCAGAAAGGCAAGGACGACTACTGATGCAATCAATATGGTGGTTGGCATAGCAAAAGCCGCCATAGAGAAAAATCACTGCTGCGCACTGATAACCCTCGACGTGAAAAATGCTTTCAACTCAGCGAGGTGGAGCAAAATAGTTGAGGCGTTAATCAAGCTAGGCACACCTAAGTACCTAGTGCGTGTAGTGGCCGACTACCTGCAGGGTAGGTCGCTTCATTGTGATTCGGATGATGGTCCTAAAGTGTTCGGGACAACATGCGGTGTCCCGCAAGGTTCCGTCCTGGGCCCTCTCCTATGGATCGCAATGTACAATGATGTGTTGGGGCTTCGTCTTCCAAAAGAAGCAGTGGCGATCGGGTTCGCAGATGATATCGGGGTAGTTGTCGAAGGAAAACACCCAGATGACATCGAACTGTATGCGAACGAAGCGATCTGGGAAATAAAAGCGTGGTTAGAACGCGCTGGGTTGAAGCTTGCTGAGCACAAAACTGAAGCAGTGGTGATCAGCAAACGGCGAAAGCCAGTATCCGTGAGGATCAAGGTAGGGGAACAGATCATCCACTCACAGCCCGCTCTAAGGTACCTGGGAGTGATGATCGATCGGAGGCTAAATTTCAAAGCGCACTTGGAGGGCACGGCAGACAAAGCTTCTGCGATTTGTGCAGCACTCGCAAGAATGCTGCCCAATGTTGGGGGCCCTAGACCGAGACGCCGCCTCCTCTTGGGGAGGGTGGTCAGCTCAGTCCTGTTATACGCAGCGCCAGTGTGGGCAGCAGCGTTAAACAGGACTGCAAATAGTAGAAAATGGAGGGGTGCTTATAGGCTAAGTGCACTCCGCGCTTGCTGCGCGTACAGGACCACGTCCGACGATGCGGCGTGCGTGATAGCGGGGATGATTCCCGTAGACATTCTGGCGAGGGAGGGCATGCGTCTCTATGACCCAGAATATGGTAGAGGACAGCCAAGAAGGGTACGGCGGCAGATTACGCGCTGTGAGTCCCTAAGGGAGTGGCAGGGGAAGTGGGATGAGTCTGTTAAGGGTCGTTGGACCCACAGACTTATCCCTAACGTGGAAATATGGGTTTCTAGGGAGTGTGGGGAGGTAAGCTACGACCTCACGCAGTTCCTGAGCGGACATGGGGGATATAGGAAATATCTCCACCGCTTCGGGCACGACGATTCACCGATGTGTCCGGTATGCCCAGCGACGGAAGAAGACGCAGAGCACGTCTTCTTTGCCTGCTCGAGATACGCCGAGGAAAGGGCGGAATTAGAAGAAACGGCCCAGGCGCCACTAACGCCGGAAAACATCGTAGAGCATATGATGAGATCCGAGGAAATGTGGAAGAAGGTGGAAGAAACCCTGAAGGCCATTCACAGAAAGTTAAGGCAAGAAGAGGCCACAAGAAACAGAGGAAGGCGAAGAAATGCCGAGAGCAGTAGCAACCCCCATGGGTAAGGAGCAGAGGGACACCTAAAGGGTCATGGTGTTGACGCCCGCCCGAAGTAATGCCTCGCGGCGGTTCCGGGCGGGGTAAGCGTCACACAAAGGGGTGGTGAGTTTATTCAGTAGGAGTCTGAAACTCGGTCTGAGTGCGGGAACCTCAGAAGTGTCAATGTAGAGTCTCACCATCCCCCGTAAAAAAAAAAAAATATATATATATATATATATATATATATATATATATATATATATATATATATATACAGGGTGTCCCACATAAACTTACAAAGCGGCCGGCTGTGGATAGGTCTTGGATAGACGAACAAAAAATCGTATGGGTGGGGGGGGGAAATCGTAACGGTTTAGCCGCTAGGGCGTTTTGAAGTTTTTTTGCTAGAGTTTTACATATCACCCTATATTTTTGTAACCGTATAACCTATTGTCAAGGTTTTGGTACCAGTGCACCTCCACCTTTCTACAACGGTAAAAATAATGGTCCTATCTTATAAACTTTTGGAGTTATGAGTCGCCAAAGTCAAAATTTTGTATTTTTTTCACTAAAATTTCAACTAAAACCACCTTTTTCTCCAAAAAATACGTGATAAACCTAAATTTTTTTTTCCAAAATTAAAAAGTTTGGACAATTTCCTATAAATAATGTATCACAAGTTTTATTCTAGGGCCTTTACTTTAGAAGTTATAAGCAATTTTAAAGTTAATTTCGATGCTTATTTGGCACTTTTCGACAAAGTTCAGATGGAAAAGTACTAAAAAAGGACGAAATAGAGCCAATTTCAACATTAAAAATGCTTATAACTTCAAAAATAGAAGCTGCGGCGTAAAAGTTGTAATACATTATTTATAGGAAATTGTCCAAACTTTTTAATTTTGGAAAAAAAAATTTAGGTTTATCACGTATTTTTTGGAGAAAAAGGTGGTTTTAGTTGAAATTTTAGTGAAAAAAATACAAAATTTTGACTTTGGCGACTCATAACTCCAAAAGTTTATAAGATAGGACCATTATTTTTACCGTTGTAGAAAGGTGGAGGAATTCTGCGTGCACTGGTACCAAAACCTTGACAATAGGTTAGACGGTTACAAAAATATAGGGTGATATGTAAAACTCTAGCAAAAAAACTTCAAAACGCCCTAGCGGCTAAACCGTTACGATTTCCCTCCCCCCCCACCCATACGATTTTTTGTTCGTCTATCCAAGACCTATCCACAGCCGGCCGCTTTGTAAGTTTATGTGGGACACCCTGTATATATATATATATATATATATATATATATATATATATATATATATATATATATATATCACATATTTTTAATAGCTGTCTCATGAAATGACATTTTCCGCTTCAATGGAAAAAGGCGAAAGTAATTGCACTACCTAAATGTAAATCTCCAAGTAGTCTTGCAGACTATCGTCCTATAAGTGTCTTATGTTTTTTAGGTAAGGTACTAGAAAAAATAATGGCTTGGCAACTTAGCAGCCAATGTGAGACGGGGTCCCTATTGAGTCGGGCACAGTCTGGCTTCCGCAAAGGCAAAAGCTGTGAAACTGCACTTCTGAAAGTTACTACTGACCTTCGAATGGCTCTTGACTCTGGTAATGTTGCTTTCCTCGTTCTTCTGGACTTCAGTAAGGCTTTCGATAGTGTTGACCACATGCGCCTATTTACCAAATTGGCAACTCACATGAAGTTTACATCCTCTGCTACCTCTTTAATCCGTAGTTACCTGCAAAATCGTTCCCAAAAAGTATGGTTACATAACTCGATTTTGGGACCCTTACCGATAACCTGCGGCGTTCCACAGGGCTCCATACTAGGACCATTACTCTTCTCTATGTACATAAATGATCATAGCAGTGTCGTGACAAGCTGCAAACTCCACATGTATGCAGATGATGTTCAGATCTACTTAAACAGCCCCCTTGGACTGGCTGAGAACTGTATTGCGAACATAAATGCAGATCTCAAGCGTATTTATCAATGGTCTGTGTCCAACCGTCTACAACTTAATGCCTCTAAATCCTGTTGCATCCCAATATATAGGAGTAAATTAGATACCGTCTGTTTTCCTCCTATCGTTCTTATGAACACACGGCTACCTTATCAAACGCGTGTCATTAATCTAGGCGTTTATCAGAATTCTCAACTTACCTGCTGCGATCATATTTCTCATACACTATCTAAAATTTATGGTAACTTACGGCGTCTCTGGCTATACGCTTCCATCCTGCCCTTGGGCTCGCGCTCAAAGATAATTAAATCTCTAGTGTTACCATACTTTACTTATGCTAGTTTGGTCTTTCCTGTCCTTGATGCTGCATGTCGTGGTAAGCTTAATGTTGCCTTCAACGACTGCGTAAGGTTTGTCTACAGTCTTCTTCGATGTGATCACATCAGCCCATATCGTTGTTCCCTTCTGGGATGCACAATTGATGATTATCTACTCCTCAAGGCATTGACTTTTGTTTATAAGCTTCTACATTCCGACCGTCCATCTTACTTACATGAGTATTTCCGAATTGGACGTACGTCTAGAAGAACGTTATTTATACTGCCAAGAGTCTCTTTCTTGGTTGGGCAAAGATCTTTTTTTGTTCATTCGCTTCAAGTTTGGAATAGTCTGCCTAACTACGTACAAAATGCGGGGTCGTTAAATGTGTTCAGGAAACGCGTCTTCAATTTTTTGAATAACCAGTAATATCTCTTCAACTACATTCTTTTTAATTTTTACTTGTTTACTTTTGTTTCTTTTCTCACTTTTTATTAGTTCACTCACTCGTTCCGCTTTTTAATACGCTTTTATTATTAATACGCTTTTATTAGCTTCACTTGTAACTATGTAATAAAATCTTGTAAGTTAAATTTGACCCACTTCCCGGTTTCCGATTGAGCTGAAATTTTGCACACACGTTTAGTTTGGATGACAATGTATTCTGACTATTTTGTAAAAAAATCAAGATGACGGGTCCAGGATGGCGGCTGAATTTTGCAATTGTGTTCGTCGACCCCCCGACATGGGTATCAAATGGATGGGTATGCCAACTACAATACAATTAGCTGCGTAGCGTAATTCTAAATTCAAAATAGCGGCCAACACATGGTGGTGACAAGAAAATGGTAGAAGCCATATAATAGACTAAAAAGTAGAAAATAAAATATATAGTTTAAAAAAACCAAAAAATACGCTTTTAATTTAAAATGAACTAAAAAGTAAAAAATAATTTTTAATGTAAAATTTTTATTGCTCCAGCCAGTATATGGGAACAACCTACGTTTCGAAATGTAAAAAAGCGTGGGGCGCTAACGAAAAGTTCCAATGTTAATAAAATAAGGAAATAGGTAAGGAGCCCCACGCTTTTTTACATTTCGAAAGTCTAAACCACCAGTTCTAGTGGTAAAACCACTAAGTTGGTAACGCTGGTCACGGATATGGATACCGTATCACAGGACTAGCCGAGATAAGCAGTAATTTTTGGAAACAGTAATTTTTGATGCCGAAGTTACTCCGATCGGACTATTTGTGCCCCCATCGAGCCGTCTATACTCCCGTACTCCTCACAGCAAAATTTTACTCCCTTTAGTAAACTTTATTGCAATATTGTAGTACAGTTTTTCATTAAATTCACAATTTTGCAAATCAAATTACTCCTTTTGCAAATTAAATTCACATTTTTGCAAATCAAGTTCACCTTTGCAATTTAAATTTAACCTTTTGCAAATGAAATTCACCCGTTTGAAAACTAAGTACTTCTACATTATACATTATATTTAAACATTAACATTAAATAATGTTAGTAAAGCAAGGAATCGGTCAAGTTCGAGACGCCATAATATATTACTATTCATACATCTTGTTGGTTCGCAAAGCCACACTACTTTTTCTACCACCACATTCTTCAAAGCTGAAGCCCATCGAGGAAGTCTTGTCCAAATCAAGTTTAGTGCAAGAAATGTGTCCTTTAAATTGTGAAAATTTGGTAGATGTAATTTATATCTCTTTTGGAACTGTTACCTTTACAAATTGTTATAATTATTATGAATTTATATGTTTAGTTACCAGGTGATTATGCAAGAGAACCGGTATTGTTGGAGATCGCATATAAAGTTGGAGTTCGTCTGAATGTGGGAGATCGCACCTTACAAGGTTCGAAGTCCATCGAGCCCTAACTTCCACCCGCATAAAACTTCGAGAGGATGCGGAAACCGTGCATGGATCACAAAACGACCCTCCAGACAAACCGAGTAGGAGCCTCCCGTACATATACCTTTAAATTTAATCATTGAATTGGGTGCCGAAAATTTGATTTACAATAAAAACGGAATAGAGCTGTGACAAAGGAGCTGCCGGTTTCTGTAACCCTAAATTATGAATTGAAGTTAGGTGTGCAACGAGATCTTTTCTTCAACGGCCAGGGAATTTGCAGCAACATAGCTGATCCACCAACAGTTATAGACTAGGACTCTGCATACAGTCTTCATACATTTCTTCACCTTCTTAATTATAAATGAATTATGATAATTTTGTTGATTCCTTAATAATTAATATTATTTGTTGTTTTTTTAAATATAATAAATAATATAATGTAGAAGTACTTAATTTTCAAACGGGTGAATTTGATTTTCAAAAGGGTGAATTTCATTTGCAAAAAGGTGAACTTAATTGCAAAAAGGTGAATTTAATTTGCAAAAGGATGAATTTTATTTGCAAAAGGATGAATGTACATAATGTGAAAAAAACTGTAGTGTGTTCTAACACTGCTTAATCTCAAATTCAATTCAATTGTCAATTGTCGAATAGTGGTTTGATCTAAGCAACAAAAAAATAAACGATGCGAAATAGGCTGCCTATACACTGAATAAAGCAAAACGTGATTTTTCGCTTTAGCATAACATCATGTCAAAGATCAATTAAAAATGAGTACTGTTATTCAGACTAAATAACACAAAACCAAAATCAATGAGCAAAACATTTTTGAACATAAAATTACATGACATATAATAATTATCGTTATTCATATTTATACGAACAAAACAAAAGCAAGGAAGCAAACCAAAAAAAAGCAAAAGCGTCCAATAAGCACAATGCCCAAGAATTACGTTCTATGTGATACAAACTATTCACACCTGCACAATCAAAACAAAAAAAAAAACAAAACATGAAAATGAATCGAAAAAGCATGCTTTGTATCGATACAAATTCCTATGTTTTGTCAGTCATTTTTGGAATTTAATAAATCAAAGATGGAAACCGAAGTGGAAAAATCATTTTTTTTTTTGGTTGAAAGTAGATCAGCGCTGTATAATTTTAAATTAAAAGAATACAGTGATAAAGGTGTTATTGATCGGCTTTGGATGGAAATTGCATCTGAATTGAAATGCACAGGTAACCTTTTTTGTATAGACCGTAATTAAGAAAAGCAGAGAGAGGGATACAAGTTTATAATAAACAGTAGCAAGCAAGAGTTAACCCTTCTAGCACAGAAGGCGCACTTTTCAGCTAAGCATGAAAATCTATATATACATACACATACACACACATATATATATACACACACATATATATATATATATATATATATATATATATATATATATATATATATATATATATATACATATATAGATTTTCCCTTCTAACACAGAAGGCACACTTCCCAGCAGGGCTGAGAAATATTTACCACTGCCGTGGCTCAGCTGAGACATGCAAACATAAAATATTAGTAACAATTAGTAAATAAAATCGTTTCTCTAAAAAGAGGATGAACATAAATTAAAAAATAAAAAGTAAGGCATCCAACATGTAACCCACCAAACAACATAAGATGTAATCAATCACGTGAGATTGAAAAGACTCCTTTTAAGGACATCTTTACCAATACTCACGTTAAACACATTAATATTGTTGTTCACGTTAATGAACATGCGATTGACAGGTTCGAATCTGCCGTAATTCGTATTAGAAGAGTTGATTTGCAAGAGAGGAGGTCCTCTTAGATTGTAACGACTCACTCTAAACGATGCACGGTGATCTAGAAAACCTGAGTCAACCTTTCCATTAAGGAGCTGATGAACAAAAACAACATCGGCCACCTCACGGCGCTTGTGAAGAGAGCTTAAGTTAAGTAACTTAAGCCGAGATTCATAAGATGGAAGAACTAATGGGTTTTCCCAAGGAAGATGATTCAGTGCGAATCGAACGAACCTTCGTTGGACCGATTCAATAGTTCTAACATGCACAGAGTAGTGAGGAGACCAAACCTGGGACGCATATTCGAGTAATGGTCTGACAAGAGAAATATAAAGGTGTTTAGTAATCAAGGGGTTGTTAAATTCTTTGGACCACCTTTTTATAAAACCCAGGACTAAACTACCTATAGAAGAGATATAGTTGATGTGAGTGGAAAAATCCAGCTTACTATCAAATCTAATCCCGAGATCTTTAACAAAGTTTACACGAGGGACACCTTCATTAAGAAAGGTGTAGTTAAAAATTATAGGATCACGTCTCCTACTAAAAGTCATGACTTCACATTTACTAATATTAAGAGCCAGGTTGTTATAAGTACACCAAGAGTAAGAGGTGTCAAGATCAGCTTGCAAAAGTTTGCAATCCTCAATACTCTTAATGTGACGGTATAACTTGATGTCATCAGCGTAAATCAATATTCTACAGTGTCTTAGCAAGGAAACAATGTCATCAATTGATAAAATGAAGAGAAGAGGGCCCAGATGACTTCCTTGAGGGACACCGGATGATGCTTCAATGGGTACTGATTTGGAACCTCGAAAAAGAACTTGGTAGGTCCGGTCAGCTAAGTAAGACTGGAACCACACCAGAAGTGCTTGCGGAAAGCCAAGCCTTCTTAATTTGAGAATTATAATAGAATGGGAGAGCTTGTCAAATGCCTTGCTAAAATCAGTGTAAACGCAATCAGTTTGACAACCAGAAACGAAGCCCTCGACAGCATGAGAAGTGAACTCAAGAAGATTGGTGGTAGTGGAACGACCTGCAAGAAAACCATGTTGATTCGTTGAGACAAGCCTCTTGCAGATCGGAGCGATCGCAGAATAGATAATTGATTCGAAAAGCTTCGGTATAACAGACAACTTCGCAATTGGTCTATAATTCGATATTTCGTTTTTGCTACCACTTTTGTGAATAGGAATTATAAACGAATTCTTCCAAAGCGTAGGGAAGCACCCTTTATCCAGGGATTTCTGAAACAGGGTTTTCAGTGGAGACTGGAGAACCACCACACAGGACTTCAGGACAGCAGGTGGAATACCGTCAGGGCCCGAAGTGAAGTCGAAAGGGAGTTCATCAATATGTTTCACGATATCAGCAAGGGTAATTGAGAGAGGTAAAAAATGAGGCTCTCGGTTAGGGGTAATGTGACGAAAATTATTGTCATTAGGCTGAAAGTCAGAAGGTGAAAAAGATTGATGAAAGAATGATGCAAACATGTTGCAAATCGCAAGTGACTCAGAACTAGACCAGTTCGTGTGCTGCATAGTATTAGGGTAGTTATCAACTTTTTTCTTAGAGTTGACAAATTTAAAGAAGTTCCTAGGATCAGTAAACACTTTATCACTCATGCTGCTAAGGTGTTCACGATACAGAGTAAAAGAGAGTGAACGAAATCTGTTATAGCAATTGATAAATGAATTGCGACTAGGAGAGTCCTTTCTCTTTAAATAGGTTTTCCAAAGTCTATTCTTCTGATTTTTTAAATGCCTGAGTTCATTATTAAACCAAGGTGGAGAAGAACTGGGCAGTTTTTGGGGCTCATAAGGTACGCAAGAAACGAGGGCCTCGTATAGTACGTTATAAAACAGTGCCACATCGTCATCCAACTCATTTGCGGAAAGCAAACTGTTAAAATCGATCGAGGCAAGCTTAGATGACAGCTCCCCAAAGTTAGCCTTTCTAAAGTTAAAGGAATGGGTTACCTCCTCCGGACAAGGCTTATTCTCTGAATTGAAGCTATAATTAAGCAGAAGCGGAGGATGGTAACTGTCAACAGACGTCATGACTGTTGGACTGAGTTCGACAGTCATATTGACTGCGTCAGTAAAGAATACAAGATCTAACTGCCTCCCCAAAACGTTAGATACACCGCTCATTTGATTCAAGCCAAGTGAGAATAAGGAATTAAGAAAACAGGATTCCTTAGAATTCAGGTTGCCTTCAGGAAGGTAGTTATCGTCGTCTACATCCGTTACCCACTGAATATTGGGTAAATTAAAATCTCCAAGGAGAAGTAATTCATCGCCAGTGTCCATCATACTCGAGATATGATCAACACCAGAGATGAGAATATCATAGAGATTTTTACCTCTATCGTCAAGAGTGCTTATCATATCTGGTGGGATATAGCAGCACAGCAGAAAGAGATTAATTTTTGATAAGGTAATTTTAAGAGCGACAAGCTCAATGTCAAGGTGGATAGAAAAACTAGGAAGAGAAATTAGATTACAAGACAGATGGCTACTACAAGCAAGAAGTACGCCACCTCCACGAGCCTTCATGAAGCCAGGTTTCAGTAAATGCAATGACATCGAACCCGCTAGCCATCGATGCCTGAAGGATTTCGTTAGTTTTTGACCTAGTCCCTCTTACATTCTGGTAGTAGAGGGAAAGCGTCTTGAGTTTTTTGGCATCTGTATAGTGCTCGGAGTAGAAGCGTTTGCACGATGCGCTTGAGTACGGGTACGCGGAACAAAAAGCTTGGTAAGGGCACCAGCAGGCCAGAAACCGGGATCTAAAAGAGTCTCGGCAATAACGGGCTGTGCAGACAAAACAAAAGAAGCAACAGGCTTGGAAGCCTTGCTGACTTTTCTGCAGGAGACAGTTCCAGGGTCTATAGATTTCTTCCTTAAATATTCACAGACAGACTCCGTCATAGTTTCAGGAGAGAATCGTGATATAAAGATATCTAAAGGTCTCGGTATCGTAACCAGAGGGGTGCACGGTTGTAGGGGAACTGTAGCTGCCGTGACCGGGGGGTTGGCCACTATTAAGGGCGAAGAGGTTGGTACTGAGACCGGCCTAGAAGTCGACTCCATCTCCGGAACACGGGGCAAGGAACTCAAAGTGACACCGTCCCCAATGATGGCTTGGCGATTTCGATTTTTTCTGCGACTTTTGCGACGCACCTTAGTAACAGGTGCAATCGAGTTGACGGCCTCCTGTGGCAAAAGGACGTTCTCCGAACGGGAAGTAGCCGCGGGGCAGGGTGAAGGCAGAGGCTGCTCCTCAACCTGCAGAGCGTCATCAGATGCTGCCGTCGCTGAGGAGGTCTTATTTGTAACAGCGACGCTCTGATCCTACCTACCTAGATCGTTGTTGAAAACAATTTATTTTGAAAAGACATAAAAAAATCAATAACAGTATTTCTCTTGCCATATTACTGCACCTGCCTCTGAATTAAAATATTTAACCAATTCCTCGCGTACGCTAATAGCTGATGATGATGCGCGATAGACGATTTTCCTTCATCTTCGTCTTCTTTCTCGCATAATTCTTCAATTTCTGTTCGAATATCGCTCAAATTTTTTTCTTCGGTGCGGATATATTTGTGTAGTCCACATATAGCCATTACGACTAATACTGTTGTGTATTATCCTTGGATCTGGTAGATCTAAACTTTTATTTAAAAGTCTTCCCAAAGTTAGATTCTTTGAATGTTCCACCATCCGAACTTCTACCAAAATCACCAATATCTATCGAAATGAAGTTACCTTGTGCATCGACGACAGCTTGGAGAACAATGGAATGATATTTTTTATAATTAAAAAAATCAGAGCCAGAATTTGCGGGACATTGCACCGTAATACACTTGCTATCGATGGCACCGAGGCAATTCGGGAAATTCCACATTCTATTAAATTTTTCAGCTATATCTAACCATTTTTGAGTATCTGGTCGCGGCATGCAAATAACTGAAATACTGTCCCATGTAGCTTGGCACGTTTATGGTATAAATTTTGAAATTGGTGAAGCACCGAGTGGGAACTGATAATGAAAAGGGCTATAACTTTCCCCTGTTGCCAGAAATCTGAAAGAAAAGGTTTGAAGACGATATGTAATGTTTTTTTAAAATAGTTATTACATTGTTTATGCTCACTGCAAATAAACCAACGAGAATATTTTTGTTTTCAGTGGCAGATTGCAAACAAAAATGGACCGTTTCGCTAAATAGTTTTGCTAGAGGATTACGCGATAAAACTGCCCCATCTGGTAGTAAAGGAACCAAGAGGAAAGTGTGGTACTTGCAAAAGGCAATGTCATTTTTAAAAGATTTTATGTATCTGCATAGAAAATCACAAAGTAATTTCATCGCAGAAGAAAGTGATTCAACCAATGACAAAACTTCTGAAAATTCTGGTTTTCATCCCATAGAAGGGCCTTCGACCTCAACGGATGAATCATATACCCCTTCCGCCGTGCCTTGCAAAAAACCAAAGACAGTGACTTTAACAGAAAAAATAGCTGAACCAATGGTCGATTTTCTGCGTGCACGAACCAAAACTGCAAACGAGCTAGAAATTGCTAACTTGTTGTTTTTGAAAAGCTTGTTACCAGATTTAACCAAATTAAGTGAAAAAAAGCAGCGCATTTTCAAACGAAAAACTCTTATTCTTCTTGAAGACTTACTAGAGGAGGATGAGGCTAGCAGAGTAATTATTTAAAATCTAGATAGCAAGCAGCCAGCAAAGATCGACATATGATACATATTGCATCGATGCAATAAATCACCCGGAAACAACTTACTGCCACCTCTCTTCAAGGCGCACTTCTATTCCGCCACAAAACACGACTACGATGACTCCGGATGGTCCCTTTTAAAAGCATTACCAAAACAATGTAATATATTTAAATAAAAATGAATTACCTCAAAGTTAGTAGAAGTTTTTCTGCTGGACTGATGCTTTTGCGGAAGTTTGTGTCAACCGTTGAAATTCTATTTCCGATCAACTGCAACAATTTATCAAACGTTTTTGGAGCCATTCTGACATAGTTCTTAAATTTAGCTTCACCATTTCTCAACTCGTCCAGAAAACTTAAAATAATATTATTTTCTGTTCGACGTTGGTTAAGTGGATGCACCCAACATTTACGCGACCTTGCTTCATTTTCCCCTTCTGCTGCAATTGTTGCTAATGAAATAGCCACAATTTCGTCATCGACACCGTGCAACATGATTGATATCACAATTGTTACTGAAATGTTTTGTGCCTTATTCACATTTAATAGAGCATACTTTCGAAGCAATCTGTTTTTGTTTTTTTGCTTTATTTGGTGTGAATATAGGCTAGTCACAATGCTTGACTGTTTTTTCGTTTTATTCTTATAAAACGTTTTGCTTTTTTCAGTGTGAAGGTAGCCATAAGCGCTTGAAATTCTAGAAATTTTTACAATTTTGTTAGTACTCCCTTGTAGTCCTAAATACTCCCCTAAAAACACGAATTTTACTCCCCATAGATATGACAAAATGGCAGCACTGCGTTGATATATTTCACCAACTGCATTGGTCCTCTTTCTTGTTTGAGAGTTGATAGGTATATTCGACGATCTGTCATGTTGTACATCCCTGCCCATTTTAGAAGCCGCTATAATATTCAGAAACTTAGATTTTATACCTCAATATATGTATGTATGCCTTCAATTCGTTGCTTTACCTACCTAGGTATTATTGAAAACTGACACCTGACACTTGTAAAGTTAAATCTGCGTTGATACTTTAAGAGAAGTTTAAGATTTTGCCTATATGAAAGTGAAACACCGTTGCAGCTGGTACGACAACTTACATAATATTTCAGAAAACACAATGGAAAATGTTTTTTATTAAAATCTGTGCACTATTGCCATAGTTCCAGAAAATTCCTAAACTAGATGGCCAACTATTAATACGAGATGAATGTCCTGAAAACGGAAGCACAGAATTTGACTAGTTGTAGAAACAGTGTGTACTCGAATTTCAATAACTCTAATGTACATTAATGTATGGAATTGTAGTCCTCCACCTCGCCCCACTGCAGGAGAACGAAATCAATTACCCAATCAAGCATTTTCAGACTGTTTGCGCTTTAAAATACAAAACGATAAAACTCGAACCTTTCATGCAAATATTTCCATTGTTTCGCATGAAAACTTCATCCTTTTTCCACTTAAGGGACATTTCTAGCATCCGGCGTTGATTAATAATTTTGAAATTAATTCTAAACTTGAGCAAAAGGACTGTCAAAAAGGACATAAACCAGAAGTTCACTGAATAAATTCTCCAAATATCGGGTTTTAATTGGATCCACAGAAGTTAAAACGTTGCACCGTCGTCATTCGTCCTTTTTTGGAATGAGTAACGACTGCAACCGAAATGCTTTCTCCGGTACTTGGCCGTCCTAATTAAAGGATTAAAAGCGGGGAAGAGCTTTAAATACGAACAACAAAAGCAACAAGAATGAAATAAGGATGAAATGAAGAAAAAAACACGTAATCGAGATGGGATGAAAATTTACGTACCTATTTGTTTTTTAGGAGTTTAAGAAGAAAGATTTCAAAGATGAATGAAATAATTAAGGAGTTTTATTCGGTGTCCTTTTGCGAGCAGAGTGGATAAACAAGGGAAGTTTTAATTAAAAAAAATTTCAAACGAGTTTTGCTTTTGTTAACGTCTGCAATTCTCTGGATAAGTGGCCAGAATTTAAAATTTAATGTTTTTGTGATTCTTTTTTTTTTTTTGTTTTTCGGCTTTTTTAGAAAGCAGCCCATGCATGTTTGCTTCAATTTGTAGTAACTCAAAGAAACAATAAAAAAAGGGAATAAAGCTGCTTTATGAGAATTTTATTACAACCTCAAAATGCAAAATTGCTTCTTAGTCAAGTGTTTGCTGATGTTAATCTAAAGTATTATTTCTGCGAGTCCTTGTGTTTAATATAAAGGATACAATCTGTTTTATGACAGAAACGCTTGATTTTTTTAACATTAAAAATTGCGTTCAAATAAAATTTGTTTTTATTTCATAGCCAAAAAACATATTTAAACTTTTATTGTGTTTCACTGCGTATTAGTCTATATAAGATTTTTTTCTACGTTTTTACTTAATGTTTCGATTTTGGGGGAATGTTTCGACTCTAAAAACTTTTGGGGCTAATCCTCAGAAGAAAAAAACGAAAAAACTTCATCGCTAATCCTCAGAAAAAAAAACGAAAAAACTTCAAGTTGCGTGTTATGAAAAACCACTTAATTTAAAGGACCCCGCACGTTTCTTATGGAAAATGACTTTCGGTAAAATTGAACGAGTCTATGCTTTTTGGATAGAGGAAGTCTCCCTGAACAAAAGTCTCAATGGGCACGAAACCCAAAACTTAAGATTTTTGGTACTTATGGACATCTGAAGTTTTTCATTATTCGATTTTCGCAAAACCTCTGGAACCCAGATTCGAAGGTTTCTAAGTACAATAGGTCAATGAAAAAAATACGTATCGAATATTTTTCGAAGATCTTTCAAATAACACCACATTTGACACCCCCGATCCACCCCCCACCCACGGTGGTGGGGGTAGAGAAGCTTTTTTTGCAAAAATCGTATTTGAAGATTTTTTAAATAACAATACACTTGAGCCTTGCTAAACACCCTTACCCCAACCGACCCTACTCCCACCCCATCGAAAATGCATCTTAAAAATCGAAAAATCCTAGATGCTGCTTTTACTTTGAGTGATCATTTGTATGGTATTGCAATAGAAAACCCTCATTTTCTTAGATTGTGTAGGTTTTTTAATAACTCTTTCAGAACAATGTTTTTTAAAAGTAAAAAATAAAATCGTAAGTAGCAGACAAAAATCGCTGAAATCAGTCAGATCAGATCGCAATTATAAAGTCGTGCGTTTATAACGCTGTGCAAGACAGTAAGAGATGGGTACTTGACATGATTTCGATTCCTCGCGTAGCCTAAATACCAGATAACTGCGGTAACATGCGAACATGCTCCTAACGTTCTTGCGCCCGTTTTACATGTACAATAATAACCTAAAATCGATTCATCTTCGTCATCGTCATTTCTGAACTCTTCATTGAACGCAATCCACATTTGATGACGTGTTGCGGTTCGGAAACGCGAAAAAATTCTCACTCTGATAAAACCGTTCTCATTTATATCTAAATCTAGTTCCAAAACTTGATCATCTTCGCCATCTTCATCATCATTTCGAAGCACAGTGTCTTGAATGTAGGATGGTGATAATTCTACTTGATATGTCCCGAAGGTCAATCGTTTCAGGTAATCTACAGTTACGTCTGGAAACAGTGGTAAGTGGTCAGCGTTAAGAGGAACCCAACCCCCTCTTTTTTGAAGTAGTTTTTCTGCATCGACTCGAGCCTGAACAACGTTAACTTCTTGAGCCTGACGGAGGATTTCTATCGCGAATTCAGCAGTTGCATTTTGCAGAACGATGGGACCATGATATCTATTAATTAATGCTCCCGCAATGCGAAGAAAATCATTCAAACTCGGAATGTGAGCCGTACTTATAGCATTACCAAAAAACTTGAAGATACTTTGCAGGTGTCCATTCCGCGCTTCAACATCTTGTTTTTGTGACTACTCGAGACGCGTTCGCTTCCTCTGTTGTTAACTGACTTGATCCGGGTTGAAGAAGTGCAGGCATTTTAAAAACAACACCCATCTCTTGAAGTGGTTGCAAAGCATCTCTATATCCACGGTCAACGACAAAAATATCTCCATTTTGAAACCAAGTCTGCATTCCATCAACATCGCGAGCGAATTCGCTAATCAAAATATTTGCATCGATAGCTGCATTCGAAAAATAAGGCCCCTGTATATCTAAAATGTAACCGTCAGAGGCAACAAACATTGATGGTTTTATCAAATGTTTTCCTTTATGAACGCTGTAAGAATTGCGTAATGCTTGAAAACAAGCACTTTTTTCAATGTCAAGACATGTACAATCATTATATACAATGGCCTTTCGATTGTGTGGTTCGTTGTTGTATAATTTATTCGAAAAGTCGTTCACGTGTTGTTGTATATAGTCTTGCCGAGTAATAGACTGGAAACCGATATTTTCTGTTACAAATCGAGCAGCAAGTGACCGTCGTGCCAAAGATAAAGCAAGACTCGTAGCTTGCCTTAAAGAGTATTTGAATAATATTTTCAAAAACTCGTCACTGAGTCCTTGTCTCAGTTTGCACAGTAGGCATAATATTACTTAAGGCTATATCAGATCCAAAGCAGCGCAACAAAAATATCAGCAGCAAACTGTTTCTATTGGTCAAAGCAGGTCACATGACCACAGAAGCAGCACTGAATTCTGCCGCTGCATTTTCATTCCTAATCCTAATTTTGCTGCCCATCAAGGCAGCTTTTTTTGACATTTCAGTTTTTTATTTAAGACGCTTACCACGCTTAAAGAGTTTGCTGCCTGCTGCTGCTACAACGAATCTGATACAAGAAGCAGCATGCTGCCTCGTCCGCTGCTGCTGTCGCTGCTCAAAAATTTGATCTGATACGGCCTTTAGACACATAACGCAAACAATCATCAAAAGGGACTGGTTCGCAATAGTCATACAGTTCCTTGAATTGCTGCTTAGAAATCGGAGAAACGATGTTGAATTCGGCGTCTGTAAAACTGTTTTCATCCTCAAACATGCGATTAGTTTTTTCATGCACTTTCTCTCGCAGTCCACCGAAAAACTTTGCGACTTCTTTCCCTGACATGGTGACTGGTCTGTTGACGAATCTTAAGCCTTCTTGCAGAACTGGAAGCATCTCACCTAATTCAGTAAATGATTCAAAGCTTTATTCAATTGTACAGGCATAAAAAATTGTACGTGCAAATACAACAGAAGAACATTTGAATCTTACCAGAATCAGTTAAGTGGTCATTGTCACTGCAACAGAGAGTTTTTCCGGGATGATTATGTTCGGCTTAACGAAAATATCAATCCGACATGCCAGTGTTAAATAGTGTGTGTCATCTTCTGCGTTACACACCAAGCAACTACTTCTTGTTCCTTGTGTCAATACATTTAATCGTAAACAATTGGGATCATTTTGCATCGCTGTGATTTCGCGGTTGATAGACATGTTGCAATTGTTGCATATTCGAGTTTCAGGAGTTATATCTACTTCAGGTCGACCATTTGCAGCACTTCTAGCTAACGCTAATTCTTGTTTAGGTAAGTTTTCTTGGCCAAAAAGTCGAACCATGGCACGAGGTATCAGTGCAGTATCACAAATAAAACATTGTATTCTGTAATTCCGTTGCGCCATAATTAGCGATTCGCTGAATAAAATCTATGAACGAATTATTATATATTCGATAACACAAGACTTGTACTGTAATATTATTGACTAAATTATTTCTTACCTGTGAGAAACAAATACTCTGTAAATACAAACTTTTTCCTATGGATGATAAAGCTTAATGCTAAACGGAATGATTTTATTCTGTTCAAAAAGTACCTCTAATTCATGATAAAAAATATTTCTTAGAATACATACATACATAGAAAAATATCATTTTAATCGCATAACTATCACTTTTTTGGGAATGTTTTTTGCTTATTGTAAAACCATTTTCCTTACATAGTATGAAAAAAAAAAATTAAATGAACACTAGCATTACTTAAATAATGCGACAATCTCGTTCTAATAATAATATTTCTTTATCAGATTGATAGTGATATTACTAGTAAGATGAGAGCGATAGATAAGCAGTTAAACCCCCTGATTAGCATTCAAGAACTCCCTACGTCGCTTTTACTTCGCTGTCGCGGTGGTAGCCCCAATTATCACTTATTTGGCAACAGTACTTTGTTGGTGGTCAGTCATAAGCGAAATAGGGTGAATAACATGTAGCATAACATGCATGTGCCGCAACTATCTCGGATTAATGGAAGTGCGATCATAGCCTCCTAGCGGTGGCCACTGGTAACTATTCTATGAGAGAGGATAGCCTAATAAGATCGGGCTAGTTCTTTCCAAGTAATGTTGGCGTGAGGCTAAAAGCATCACCCGGAAAAAATAATTATTACGGAACGAGCAACATGCCTCGGATACTGGAATCAACGACGACGGCCATTTACAAATTTTCTCGCGAAATGTTCGAACTCTTTACAGAATTCGAGCTACATACATAACATCTAGCCGATACCTTGTTAAAGTAAAAGCTGACTTTACGGCCATCCAGGAGATGAGACGGACATTGAATGGTGTTTTGCAAAAACCTGAGTATGACGTATATTAAAGATGTCACACAAAACACCATGTGTTCGGAGTAGGTTTTATGGTCAGCAAAATAATGAAGCCTACCATTATCGGCTTTTAAAGCAATAAACAAAGGGCTATGCACCCTTAGTGTGCGAGGTAAATTTAAGAACATCAGCCTCATAAACGTTCACGCACATACAGAAGAGTCCCAGATGATGATAAAGAAGAATTCTTCGAATTAGTTGAACGGGAACTTAATGCCTGCCCCAGGTATGATGTGAAAATCATACTGTGATATTTGAACGCCAAAATAGGCCGGCAGCTCGTATACAGGCAATATATTGGCACTCGTCGGCACCCTCAGCTTGCAGGAAAACACTAATGACAATGGACAGCGAGTTAAACAGATGGCAGCAAGGAAGAACGTGGTCGTTGCAAATACTAGATTAGGTATCCATAAAGCCACCTGGGTATCTCCTGAGGAAGCCACTCGCAACCAAATAGATCATGTGTTGATAAATGACGTAGGAGCGTACCGAGGTGCCAACTTCAACTCGGATCACTATCTTGTTGATGTGGTGCTCCGAGAGTGCATTACAACGCTGAAAATCTTTGTATTCGCTAATCAGGTTCGAATCAACACAGCTGCACTGCGCAATGGCCAGAAACAGCTACACTCATGCATTAGAACTCGCCCTAAGTCCTGGAGATGAGATGCCGGGCGTCGACAAGAACTATTGTTATTGGTACTGCTGACTCCATCTTAGGCAGAAGTCGTAGAGATCGAACTGGTTATAATGAATGCAAGCTGGCAACTGAACGTAAGAATGCTGCGTACCGAGCCATGCAGCAGTCTCAGAGAACACGGACACGCGAAGAGAACTATAAAGAACTCAGAAAAGAAGAAAAGAGAATTCACAGACAAAAAAAGGAAGCCTTGGAAAAATGCTCGTCTGTGAACTAGACCAGCACAGAGGTCGACGGCCGCACCAGACGCGGGAGTTCTACAGAAAAGTCCGCAGTATGACGAAATTCACACCAAGCTGCATATACTGCAAGGACAAAGAAGGGAATCTGATCGCCGATCGTAAAGGCATCTTGGAGCGGTGGGAAGAGCACTTTCATGAATTCCTAAATGGCGAGCTAACGAAGGATTCGGAGGCTCCACCAATATTTGATGATAACGCTATGCTGCCGCCACCAAGCCTAGAAGAAGTTAGCAGAGCCATCAGCCCGCTCAAAAACAACAAGGCCACGGGTGCAAACTGCATTAATTGTGCAAGTATAAGAGCAGGAAATGATGCCAAAAACTGGAGAAAAGGCATCCTCTGCCTGCTACATAAAAACATAGATATTACAACGTGCACTAATTTAATTATCGTGGTATAACGTTGATGAGTACAGGATGGCCCCATACGCCAAAAACATCGTAGGCTATTACCAGTGTAACTTCAGCCCAGGCAAATCAACAACTGACCAGATTTTCACCTTGAGGCAAGCTATCGAAAAATTACTAGAGTTTAAAAACTTAATTCAACACGTCTTCATAGACTTTAAAACCGTCTGTGATAGCATAGCCATAGAAGAACTCTACAAAGCGATGAGAGAATTCGGCATCCCCAACAAACTGCCAAGACTATGTAGGCCATGACCAATGTGACAAGCCAAGTAAAGGTATCGGGAACACTGTCCAGACCAATCAACATCTATAATGGTCTATCAGATTTCAAAGATTCCTTTCAAAGGAAATCGAAGTAACTTCCGGTGTTCCTCAGTGCAATCATCTTGGCGATCTTCTGTTAAATATATTCATCTCTGACCTGTCCAAGAAATTAGAGAATATCCTCCATCTCTTTTACGCGGACGATCTCAAAATATATAGTGTCATTAAGTCCCAAACCGACATATCCTTTATTCAGTCGAATCTCAATGCATTACAAGACTGGTGCACCACTCATAAGTTGCATCTTAACATCAACAAATGACAAGCAATTATCTTCTCGCGGAAACATAACACACAGCAGTATTATTATCATCTCAACGACACGGTGTTGAATCAAGTCGATCAAATTGTCGATCTAGGCGTCGTCCAGGACAAAATATGTACTTAATTTTAATTTGCACTATGATAATATTACTGCCAGAGCCAACAAACTTCTCGGCTAAGAGAACAGCTAAAGAATTCGACAATACTTGGGTCACAAAAACTCTCTTCTATTCTCTATCTCTAGTCCGCCATATCCTGGAATACGCATGTCCCATCTGGGATCCCATATTTCTCATAAGTAGCAACAGGATGGAATCAATTCAAAAGAAGTGTATCCTCTTTGAAGTCGACACTACCCGCGAGACTTTCTAAGCCTGCCACCCTACACGGAGAGGCTCAAAGTGTTGGACCTCTTGCCGCTTGCGTCTCTCACCTTAAAAATCCTTAATGGCAACCTTGAAGTGTAGTTTTTGTCGGATATGATCAAGTTCAATGAAGACACCGGACTTACAAGACATACGAAACTTCTCAAGGAATACCCACATCGGACCACCTATGCAAGGAATGAGCCCCCGTAACTGATGCTGCGTGGTCTTTAACAATTATAGATCATGTTACTCCCCTTGAATAAATAAAGCATCCGATAAAAAAAGACTTAAATCCTTCCTGACATCCTAATTACTAACACTCTTTAGAATTAACTAATTATATATGCCAGTGTTTGTCTATAAGTACACTATTATCTCTGTTGTATTTAGTTTAAGTATGCCTTATTTGGCAAATAAATAAATAAATAGACTCTGAAAAGGGGACGGTCTGACCTGCCTCCTTTTCAACCTGGCGTTGGAGAAAGTGATCCGAGATTCGGGCGTGACATCAAGGTATATTATCCTTCACAAGCCCACCCAATTACAGGCTTATGCAGATGTCATTGACATCATTGGAAGAACAACAACAGATGTATAATAAGGTTTTATTCAGATTAAGTCGGCGGCAGGAAATCTGGGAAATCTGACGAAAGCAAAACAAAGAACATGGTGGTCTCGTCTACAAGAACACCTAACACTGGTGCCACAATGAAGGTAGAGGAACGCGTAGAGGGTCAATAGCATCTGACAATAGCATGGAACCAAAAATACGATAATATTCATAAACAAAATTTATTAACCCTTATCCTGCAATATACTAAGATTGTTTTGGAAATATAGACTTTTCATTTCCAACGTGTGCTCCTATGTATAGATTTTTTCAAACTCCGTGACACAAAAAATTTGAACAGTTCTGCGCACCTCATTGCCAAATTTTATTAATATTGTTCTATCATTTCCCCGCTTTTTAGTTAAAACGGCAACAAACGCAGAAAAAACCCAACAAAATAATTTGGGAAGGGATGCGCACATGCCGAATGAATAAAGTTAATCAATCTTTATATGTGTTGAGCAGAGCTTTTAAATACATGTAAAACTCCTGCTCAACCAAGTCAGTTTATCCATCGTAATAAGCATAATTTTACTATAATTATGCTAAATATTTCTCACCCCTAAGTTTAAAATAAATTAAAAGAATTGCTGGAAAAATTTCTTTTAAAGATATGAGCATTTTCATTCATAAATTGAGAGTTCTCCGCAGCCGCAAGCAACACAACCTCCCCAAGCAGACGCGCGCTTGCGACTGGCGGAAAATGTCAAAAATCTAGTAATAAAAGTAATAAAAACACAAATTTCGTATTTTTTAGTAGAAATTACTACAAATTATTTCTGTAGCATATGTGTAAAATATGAAAACCTTAAAATAAAAAAAATATATAAAAACGGGTGTTTTTAGTCATAATTTGTAAATTTTTTAAATAATCATTGAAGTCCCAGAAAAATACACCTCCCGGTAGCAATACGCAGTCGCGACTGATTACATGGCAGCAAGTGATTTGATAGGAGGAGTTAAGTGAAACTTTTGTCTAAGCTTTTAAACATTTTTAAGAGCTTAGCTGGGGAACATGCGCGGGATGTCACGAGGTTTGAAAACAACTATACACTATTTTTTTATATTTTTTTTTTTACCCTTCTGATCGGCTGCCTGATAGCGACGCTTAGAAGGCTTAGATATGGTAGAGGGACTCAACAGGGTGCAAGGTACCCCCATATGTTAAAATACCCTTCTTGGACTCCCTACTATAATATATTTCTTTATAAGTTTAATACCATTTCATGTGAGTACCCTATCGAATATTAATTATTATCCTTATTAACATTTACACTTTATGCAACCAATAAAATCGTTATATTACTCATTCATTTGAATTTCTCTAGTCTAGACTCTAGTATTGTATTTAGTTTGTAAAATATTTTTTTTATAGTAATTTTTTTTAAATGAGATTTGTTAGTTTTGCGAGTTTCGTCACTCTCTGTAGAACGCTACAAAACGAAGACATCAAAAGGATAAGGTTCTACGTTTTATGTCGTTTTGTGAAATGACCCATAAAGCTTGTTCGTCCTTCTCTCGTCAAATAAAGCAGTAATATTCCGTATTATGTAGAAAATCAAGGACTTTTTTGGTTTTAATAGATACTTAAATTTTGGGTATCTCCGCCCAAGACAGACTCCTGGATCTGCCCGTGATCACAAGAGTTATCATTTGTACGTGAGGACCATGTCATTCCATATATATGTAAGTGTGAAAATTTTGCTATTTTACTGCATAAGGTGCCTGTAAACGAGCAACAAAAAATGCACATTGCCGGTAATATTTCAGAAAACGATGGCCCGGCTATATGTGTGAAAATGTGTGGCCGATACTATAACTATACATGTTTTCGCAATGTTTTGGCTACTGTGTTGCCCGAGAATTTCACGCGTACACGTATGACAATGGCTGAAAAGGAAGAAATATTTGTTTATTAAAAAAACGCATTCTTCGTTGAGCTAATTCTAAATATGTAGTTACTTGTTCAAAAATTTCACTGGAATGACGTAGGGTGACCATTAAAATTTATATACAAAACAACCATAAGCTTTAACAGCGGTGATAGGACTCTATCCTGCGGTATGCAGAGGCCTCTATGTGTACCACTCTACTCTTCTCTAAGGTTTGGTTGAATATCAGAGTTCTAAGAATGCGGATGATCCACTAACTTAAACCATTGTAGATCCCATGTTGGCATTGTTGAAAGCGCTACTTCATCCGGTATGGTGTCAATCGATTTTCCTTTACAATATGCGTGCTTTGGTATAGAATTTTTAAGGTACATAACTAAGATGTGTTCTAGGGTCATTTACGGTATCTTACTGTACGAATTGCCAAATTATAAATTGAAGGAAAAATGCAGCTTATGGCTGGGAGACGCCATGGACTTAGTCAAGGGGATCTCCTGGAACTCTGCACGTATTTGGGTGCGGTTTGGTTCGCCGGATACTATAGATTCATGGATCCCGAACCCAGACAATGTACACCCTACACCGCCCACAACTATGCCATCTTCAGGCCAGGAAAATTTCGAAATCAATTTTAAATAGCCGGCAATGTTTAAATATTTTCGCTCTACGACCGATATCAAAGGCAACATGCCGGCCAGTAGTTGCAATATGGCCAGTATCGTCGGGCTATACGGATATATTGCCGGCAAGTTTGAACATATTGATGGAAATAATGATGGAATAATTTTCAGCAATGTCGTTCAGCCAGTATTGCCGGCCACACATTGCTGAAAAATGTTGCTCGTTTACAGGCAGCTTTAAATAGCGACAACGAATTTAATGAAAACGCTCGCTTGCCTATACATCTAAAGCTGCATTGTGTAAAGGTGTAAATTTTAGTGTGTGGCTGCAGGTTTATATATCGTCCCCTTCAAGTCATCTAGACGTATCTCAGTTTTGGCAACTTTTCAGGAGAGCCAAATAAAGTAAAGTGCCTTCATGTTTCCTTTTGTTATGAGATACGCCGGGAAAAAAATGTTACATAACTCCTAAACCGTTACGAATAGAGATACGCCACTTAGAGAGGACTTAGAGGGAGGTGAGACGAGTTCATCGCTGACGTATATCTCAAAAACCAATTTTTTTGAGATACGTCTTTATGACTTGAAAGGGACGATATGTACACACAATTACGCTAAATATATCTAAAATATTTATATCATGCAAAATGTTATCTTACCATTGCAATTAATTCCATAAGCTTACAAGAGGTAATCAATGTACATCATTTTTCAATTACAAACAAGTATTTCACTCTCCTTCCACAAATATACACCACTTCCTTAAAACCAAGGACTTATCTATCCCCCTTGTACGTTATCCAAAAGAGCAACCAGACCACATCACATTCTAAATGATTCAGTAATGGAATTTCGGCCCTTAAAAGCTTTGCAAAACGTGATACATTGTCACATTTCGTCCCAAGGTGGGCCAATAACTTTAGCTTAATAAACAGAGCACACTGATTTCAACTAATCCGACGATATTTCTTCTACCCAAGCTAAGGGAGATAAACATTTGTATATTCAAAGGAATCCCTTCGGGGGGGATGCTTCTACCCTCGCTGTACTTCCCGTACAAATTGGAGAAACAAAAAAAGGAACGGGGCTATTTTGACAGTGAAGCTAACTAGATAAATAAAAGCTGGTAAAATAAATGAATCCAATACTGTATAAAACCCATAGCCGTGATGGATTATCCAATATTTGAAGTAGAAGCTCGTGTATATGTGAGGTTTCTATTCAATGGATACTAGAGAGTGGATATCCCTCGTAGATACCCGGATAGTGTGCTCCAGTTTCAGGTATGTAACGTCCTTAAATCCACTGCTATAAATCATCTGTTATTTGGCTGGATGCCATCTCTTTGGATTCTTATCGTTATACGAGGGGAGCTTGAATATCACACAGGATTTCATTGCAGTCGAGTGCAAGTCAACTCCCTCAATTGGAGGCAAGGACATTTTACAGGAAGACAAAAAAAAAATATAATACTTTTTTTTTTTTTTGTGTTGAGCTCAAACAATTTTTCGGTATTGATCGACGTCGACTGGTTTCTGGTTGAAAAGTTTTGAAAGTGAGCACCGCCGTATTCTTGAAGAAGCAAGGCGGCGCTTATTTTTTTTTTCTTATTTAAACAGGCACAGGACTTTGAGGGTTTAAGTATCTTCAATTTAACATGCTATCAATGGCTTAGTACCCGAGGATATGGCGTTGCTGAGCTGAAATTGTCTAGTGGTTTTCCTGTTATTTAATTTCACTGCTGTAGAAAAGGCTCAGTGTCTTTTGTCTCCGATATTCCTTTATGTATCTTCCACGAGGCGCTTTAATTTAAGCATAACTCGGTTACGGATCTGGAACTGTTCCAAGTTTTCCTTTCTTATTCGGTTTTAAGAACATTTCTTGCGGTTGGCTCTCATAAGTACTATAACAAGACTAAATATGTTCAGGAGACACCCCCTGGGCCTCGAGCTGCTCATTTATTAGCGGTTTATTCGCCACTCTCCAGTTTTGGATTCTTAAGTCACGAAATAAGCTTTTAATTTGCATCGCCTTAGTGGTCAGATAAGGGGATGATCCATTATGGAATATTCGCTACAAGAAATTTCTTAATAATAATAATAAATATTTAATGCTCAAGGATGATGCAGGTATGCGGCAAGAAGTTTTTATAGCTTAGCTGCCATAAACATTATTTTTACCATCTGCATTTCCAAAACAGTATTCCCGATAAGAAAATTGGTTCAATAAAACCCCGTATGCGAGGACATTCAATATGCGCTGGATTGTGCTGTAAAAGAGTGCTTCGCAACATTTACTACATTCGGTCCACCGGCACGAAGTATTTTGGATAATTGCAAAACTACATTCCTTGGTTATAAGAGCAATACCGCAGCTTCCCATCCCGCCTCCTTTTCCGGGCAAAAACTGAAGAACGTCTGTTGCCCTTGTTTAATATTTCATTGACCTAAAAAGCACGTACATCGGTCAACCGCCATGAATAATTTGTGGATACATAAAATGAGGCATAGAGTTTAACATAAAGTTATCCTGGGCGGTCCCAAAGGCTGATGCTACCCCACCGTCCCCTACCAGCCCCCACCTCCACCACAATTGGTCTTATCTGGTTTTTGGGCTGGCACGGAATGAAATGGGATGTAAAGTGTTAAGAGATCCAAGAGGATGGAGATGGTCAACAGCGTAATTCAGAACCCATAAATAAGACCATAAAACACATCTGCGGCAATGAAATATACTTTTTTGAAAGTTGGAGTTTGAAGAATTTCGGCTTCAAGACGTTCTCGACTTGTATTTGGACAAGGCCTGGGTGGGGCTATGCCTAAATATTGCATGAGCCAGGACAGCTTATCCGAGACTCAAAGAAACACTTTGGTATGTGCCCAATTTTTTTATTAAATTGAAGTTTTCTGAAGCTATAAATTTTTTCGACATGAAAGTGGTATTTTGTTTTAGGAAAGGGTTTTTTCCCATAAAATGATTGTGCCTAATTGAATTTGGTTATTTTTCCTTGTGCTTAATGGAAAGTTAAATTGAATTTAATACGAAAGGGTGAAATGGGGTGAAACTTGTTCTAACCCTATTCGAGAAGTTATTAGGGTGAGGTTTGTGCTAGAAATGGAGATTTTGCCCTGTGACATAATTTACTAGTAGAAAAAATAACTGGGCAAAGTTAATCCCTTATTTATATGGAATTTTTCTGCCTCTGGTTCCAATCTTTGGCAAGCATCACATTGGGCGACAAGTAATTTTCTATTCTACCTGACTTATAGATATGGATTCTAGCTAGTCCCAAATCCTGTTTAAGGGACTTATTTAACACAGTTTTGTATTCGTTGAGCGTATAAAGAAGATTTCATGCAGTCCAGGTATTGTTAAATCACCGCATATTGTAGACGGTATATAGAGGCCATTATCGAAGCCATAGGAGTAATACAGAGTACCGTCATCAGTAATGTTGTGAAATGGGTTAGACGGAAATGAGAGTAGATTACTTATTAAAATTAGGAAAAGAGCGGGAATAAGATTGAGCGAGGGAGCACTAGCTAAAATAGTGTAAGATTTAGAGTAGACGATATCAAAAACCATTTTGATTGAACGGCCGTAAATCAAACTCTTAATTCAGTCCCCTATAATTAAGTCTATACCAATAGCAGTAAAAATTTCTGGTCCTTGGTAGCTTCCATCAAGAAGAATTTTACCTCCTCCACAACACCTCCTGTTTATTGAGGTTTTAGTGTAGCGGATGAAAGGATGGATTGGCAACTTATATAATATCGTTCGAAATGTAACAGTTCCAAACGTGACCACTATGCGTACCAAGGACCACTATCCAGAGCAAAACTCAGAGGAGAGGACGTTACGTAAATGTGAATGAATTGGAAAATTTATTAAAACTCTGTGTTGGTGAACTTAGTTTGTTTAATTATACTTCAAATACAATTGAACAATACAAAAACAATACAAAACCTGCTGAAACAGAAAAACTAGGATCCTTGGCACGATGTCGGTAACCCAACATGTACATATGTGCCGCAGATCCTAATGATTAAGTGTATAGTGTGGGCACGATGTCATTGGAATGACATGTATGTGCCTAAAAACATACAACATACCTTCAACAATGTAATAAATGCATTTAAAAATGAACAATAATCAGTAGGGAATGAACAAAAACTCTTGACCTCGATAACTTGATGAACTCTTGACCTCGACAACTTGATGCTTCAACTAATCGTTGTTGATTGATTTTTTGACGCTCCGGATCGCCTTTTATATCATAAATTTCTTTCCGTCGCCTACTCGGATTTTCTTGACATATTTTTCATAGTGCCAACTATCGCCGCCTACTTGTCCCCTTCGGACATATTATTGCAAGTGTCTAAACATACTCCCCCGCGTTGATCTAACCTTGATCAATTAGATCAACATTTTCTTCCCTGTGATATACCTCGTTTCCGGTAGTGGTGGAACTGTAGGTCACCATTCACCTTGACCTTCACCTTCACTTGATATCGTCCCGGAAGGTTGATGGTTTGCTCGTTCCCTTCCGCTTCTGTATTTTTCCAATGTTTAGTTTTTCGATTACTTGTCTTGGAAGGAAAATGTCACTCCTTTCCCGAGTAGTAAATCGCTGGAAGTCATTGGTTATCCTCGTCATCAGTTCCTTCAGCGTGGTTGTTGGTCGTAACTTCTGCAAGGATGAGATGGTCCTTCCATTAATCCGAGCCGGTTCGTCTACTGTCGACTTCGTATATTTGGTTAGTTCTGGCAACGCCTTCGGATATTCCGTTTTGAGTGTTGAACTGCCTGATGGCTGATCGGGAGGCCTCGTCGAACCATCCACTGATGGAGGAGATAACGAGACTTCTTCGTCGATGTGTAGGTAGGTGTCCTAATTGTCCCAATAGTCTTCCTCCTCACATTCATACCGGTTACCCATCTGTAATATGGTAGTGGTAAATTTTGAATTTAAATTATATATATAACAAGTGTTGGACTGTTGGGTGTATGTACTTAGGCCTGTATCGGTAGAGGGCACAATTTTGTGATTGGCCGTTTAACTTGACCCGTATTGGTGCGAACTTATACCACCCGAGTTAGTCCATCATTCCCCAGGAAGAGTTCGTCTATGATCCCAAGGGGCCATACTGCCGGAGGTGTTTTGTCGCCTTTCACCAGCACTACCTGTCCTACCTGCAGATTGGTCTGTTTTCGTTGCCACTTGGGTCTCTGCTGCAGTTGATTGAGATAATCTTTCGACCACTTGTCCCAGAATTGTGACATTATGCTCTTGGTGTGTTGCCATCGTACATTGAGCGAGGTGTTGCCTGTTCTTGATTCTGCTTCTGGTAATACCATTAACGATTGGCCAATGAGAAAATGACCTGGAGTTAGGATCAGGGGATCTTCCGTATTGTTGGGTACATAACATATTGGCCTTGAATTTAAACACGCTTCAATTTGGTTGAGGGTCGTTGTAAATTCTTCAAAAGTGTAAATGGAGTTTCACATTATCCTTTTAAGGTGGTGTTTGATTGATTTAACACCGGCCTCTCACAAACCTCCAAAGTGTGGCGCAGCTGGTGGATTGAAGTGCCAGTTTATAGATAAGTCTGCTAAGTATCTTTCCATAGCTGGACTTGATTCTTTGATGTCTTGGCTCAATTCTTTATCGAGCAATTTTCTTCCGCCGACGAAATTTGTGCCACAGTCGGAATATATGTCTGTGCATTTTCCTCGCCTGGCCATGAACCGTTTGAATCCAGCTACAAATGCTTCTGCTGTGAGATTAGAGGTTAGTTCGATGTGTACCGCCTTAGTTGACATGCAGACGAAGACACACACATATCCTTTAGATAATTTGGCATTTCGATGTTTGGCTGCCTTTATGTTAAAGGGGACGGCATAGTCGACTCCTGTGTGCGTAAATGCCTTCGCCATTGTAGTTCTGCACTGAGGTAGATTTCCCATTAGTTGATGGGTTGTGGATTGCCGATATCTAGTGCAGGTAATGCACCAATGTATTCTTGAAGTAATGCATCTCCTACTAGGGTGGTTCTAAAATGGCAAAAAAATTTCAAAAAAACGTGCACCCCCCTATCTTTAAGTTCAATTAAAATGATGATTTTTGGCGGCAACCGGAGAATTTTTGATTGACACTAACCATTGCCGCCGAGCACATTTCGTTTTAGAGATTTACGATTTTTAAACGATAATAAAAATTTGATAATTCTGTTCATTTACGTCCATTAAACTACCTAGATCGTGGTTTCCATATGGTTTTCGAGGTCGCTGATTACGAATTTGACGTCAAATCGAAGGTTTGACAAATGACAGCTGTCAAAAACGCTGTCAACTATGAACAAAATATTGCATTGTTTTACATTTTTTTCAAAATGACGTGAAATTTCGTGCTATAGAGGGTTTTTGAGGTCGCTGATTACGAATATGACGTCAAATCAAAGGTTTGCAACATGACAGCTGTCAAAAACAACTGTTAAAAATCGTAAATCTCTAAAACGAAATGTGCTCGGCGGCAATGGTTAGTGTCAATCAAAAATTCTCGGGTTGCCGCCAAAAATCATCATTTTAATTGAACTTAAAGATAGGCGGGTGCACGTTTTTTTGAATTTTTTTTGGCATTTTTGAACCACCCTAATCTCCTACCATCGAGAATCCACTATTTGTTCCTTGTTGTTGCTAGCACTAAAGATGTACCACCATGCAACGTATCATGGTGTGTTTTGTCTATAATTAGATTTGTTACGTGATGATCTCGGGGAATTATAATGGGATGTTTTTGTGTGTATGGAATTACAGCGTTCTTTAAAAGTCCACCTACCCTGATTAAACCATGTTCGTCAACAAATGGATTTAATGTAAGTAACTTGCTGCTTGACAATAGACGTTTGTTATTCAGAAGGCTTTGTAGCTCTGAATGGAAAGCACCTTGTTGGGGGGTCTTTATTGCATTTGCCTCTGAAAATGTCAGCAAATCTTTATGCTCTCTATAATCCATTGGTAATTGTTCAAGCACTTGCTTCTCGTTGCTGCTCCACTTTCTCAGATTGAATCCACCTGACTTGAGCATTGTGAGTAGTTGGAACTGCAGTTCAAGTGCCTCTTTGACTTCATCCGTGCCTGTCAATAAATCATCCACATAGAAATCAGACTCAGTTACCTTAGATGCGAGTGGGAAGTTCTGCTTCTCATCTACTGCCAGTTGGTTCAGTGTTCTAATCGCCAAGTAAGGAGCAGCTGTTGTTCCAAAGGTTGCCGTTGTCAGCATATAGTCTTGAACGTTGCCTTGGGTTTGATGCCGCCAGAGGATTCGTTGATATGTCCGATGTTCTGGTGATACCTGAACCATCCGATACACCTCCCTTCATTCACAATGATGAGGTGATAACAGAAAGCAATTCCAAGGCCGATTTATTAGCATCTCTGTTCGCCTCAAATTCTTCTCTACCCGATGCTGCCATACAACCTCCCTCCCTCGAGCGAACAGCTCATTCAATGGATGGAGTTTTTTTTTCAGGGCTCGAAATGTATATAGATGTCTCAAAGAGCTGGACATCAATAAATCCACTGGCCTCGATAAAATACCCCCTATGGTCCTAAATAAATGTACATCACCTTTGGCTAAACCTCTGCGCAAACTTTTTGCCCTGTCTTACTTCTCCGAAGTCTATCCAGACTCCTGGAAACTGGCTCATGTTCAGCCTATACCGAAAAAAGGTAACTTTAGCGATCCGCTAAACTACCGCCCAATAGCAATTACTTCTGTTCTCTCCAAAGTCATGGAGACCCTAATCAACCAAAAACTAACGGAATATCTGAAAACTAACAAAATTTTTCATGACAGCCAGTACGGCTTTAGATCCCAAAGATCTACTGGCGACCACCTTGTATGTCTAACAGAGCACCTTCACCAAAGCATCCATCGCTTTGGTGAATCTTCTCTGGTTGATCTAGATACAGTATTGTGCAAAACTATAGCACCGCATTGCATGATTTTCATATAATAGGTCAGAACTCCGAAACTATTAAAGTTACGATCTCGAAATTTTGCCACTTTATTACTATAATTATCAGCTTTATTATTCATAAAAATCAAAACATTTTATTATCTAATTTTCCAACGACAACAATAATAGTACGCTAACTTCACTTTGGGCTGTGCAAAACTATAGCACCTTTACAGAAGTCTTAATATTTTGTGTCCATCCCTTTAGATTTTATGACTTGGACGGACCTCTTTGGCGTTGATTTTATTAATTCATCAATTGTATCTACAGAGTTACAGCCTCTATTAGTAAATGTTTATTTGCAAAATGTTTGCCCTTTGGATTTTCTTTTATAATGTCCCAAAGATTTTCAATGCGGTTGAGATCTACTGATTGCGCCGTCTAATCCATGAGCTTAATGTTTTTGGATTGAAACTATTCTTTAACCACCTTTGAAGTGTGTTTCGGATCGTTGTCCTGCTGAAACACCCACAAAAGGGCATATGCTGCTCAGCATATGGTATCATTATAGACTCCAGTATTTCAATAGACTTAAAGCGAACCATCACCTCTATGTATACATTAAGAGGGCCAACGCCATCATAAGAAAAACTACCCCAAAACATCACATTACCCACTTCATGTCTAATTGTGAGGTGGCAATAGCCAGGTTCAAGTCTCTCTCTCTTTGCTTTTCTCACGTGCTTGATTCCATCAGAGAAGAACAGATTCAATTTGGACTCATCAATGAATAAAACTGCCCTCCATTGACTAATAATCCAGTTTTGATGATTTACCCTAAATAACATAAATGTGAACCTAAAATCATTTAAAAAGTCCCTTATGATTAACTTTTTCGGATAGTTTTTTTTTGATTTTTTGGCTTTCGAACAAATCGATAACTTCTTAGATTATTTTCGATAGCTCTTCTCCGAAATAACTGAAATAGCTTTTAAGAACACTATAGGCCAAACCTAAATGAAAAGTAACGTAGAAGTGGAGTAAACGTAACTTCCACTGAAGTAGGTGTAACTTCCACTTACTTCCATTTTGGTCACTCTCATACATTCATATGCAATGGCACCTTACTTCACTTCACTTCACTTCCCATTTAGGTTTGGCCTTATGGCCGGGTTAATGTTTGCAGTTCTGACTGCGCAGTCTAAATTTTTGCAGTTTTAAATTTAATGCTGCCTTAGTAGACTTCGAAAATTTAACCGCAATGTTCATGAACGCTTTGCTGCTACTTAGATCTAAATCAATTCTGCGAACATGAACCCGGCCGTTTTGAATGGCAACCAAAATGCCACCTATGCTTTCAAAAAATATGATATTTGCAAGCATCCGCACTGGCAATGGTACAAAATGCAGTTATAGTTACACTGCATGTTTAAAATTGCCCATCACCTAAAAGGTTTCTATAGTCCAGGTCATAAAATCTAAAGGGAATGGACACAAAGTATTAAGACTTCTGTAAAGGTGCTATAGTTTTGCACAGCCCAAGGTGAACTAAGCGTACTATTATTGTTGTCGTTGGAAAATTAGATATTAAAATGTTTTGATTTTTATGAAAAATAAAGCTGATAATTATAGTAATAAAGTGAAAAAATTTCGAGATCGTAACTTTAATAGTTTCGGAGTTCTGACCTATTATATGAAATTCATGCAATGCGGTGCTATAGTTTTGCACAATACTGTATGTCCAAAGCCTTTGACCGAGTATGGCACCCAGCTCTGTTGTCAAAACTCCAAGCTATTGGTATTCTCCCAGTTCTAAGAAAATGGATTAAGAGCTTGTACCAGCATAATGGCGCGATATAAATAGTGGGCGCCACTTATGCGAGGTGTTACCCCCTTAGCCACAAGCCCGGAAGAGCATGGCCAAGGAGCCAACACCATACATAAGAAATAAAAAGAAAATCCGGAACTCCTACGCCGGCCACACGGAGTTGTCTAGCTCGCCGGAGGGGTCGTGGGGTGTGTGGCCGGGGCTTACCGCGGTTGGTTCACCACTTACCTGTGACTATAACACTCATCTTCCGACTCCATCCTTCGGGCATCGCCTGAACCGTGTCACTGTAGTGCGGTCCCGTGCCAACTCGTGGTATGGATAACCACCAGCTGACCAGGAAAGGCACTACCTAAGACTCCTGAAAAAGAAACGCCATCCGCCCCAACCATTCAAAAAAGAAGAAATCTAGCACATTACGTTCATCATTACAACCATTACAAATTCTTTGTTTATTTCAGGTACATACATCAATACAAGAACACCAGGAGTTAAAAATCAATATTCAATAATAATAAAGGCAATGAACTCGAATCATGGTCAGATACAACTACATCCACGTATTCAATTTCAAAAAAAAAATTGTATTTTACAATAGTAACTGCCCAGATAAATCCGGTCGATACTAGATATGGAAACGCGTCGCTTTGGTACCAATACGATTAGTTTCTTACAAATGATATCACAATTATTGTGTTCAAGATACGGGAAACAATTGTCCCGGAAATAACAAGAAAAACTATTTTCACCAAATGAGCAAACAAACTGACAAAATAATGCGATTAAGATTAAAAAAAATTAATATGAACTGCGCTAAAAAATTATGGTATAGTGCTAAATTAAAGAATGTACGAATATTTTATTTTATTTTGTGTATTTTTGTTTTTCTTTTGTTGCGTTTTGTTTTGTATTATTTATATTTAATGTATAATTACTTATTTCATAAGGTTCGTACTCACGAAAAATATAATCAGAAACCTCTTACTAGTACTACCATCCGAAAAACCTTGCTGAAAAATGGCTGCGACCGTTGTTTTAGTAATTAGCTGCTGTCGGTCAAGGACTGCATTTTTCACCTCTGGAACGCCTCTGATACCACTACCACCCAAAATGAGCCACCGTTGCTTTTCTCCAGCACCTAATATGTCTCAAAAAAAATCTTCAGAATTGTTCCCCGTCGATGAACGGTATTTCGGGGCATTGGCCCAAGGGACAAGAAAAGAATTAATCCAGATCTCCTCCTACTACACCATAATCTGCAGCTACTAAGATCTATATTATTTATATCTTCATGTGTTATTCGCCTTGCACCAGGACGCCAGTCCACTTCCAAACACTAGTTTAGGTCTGCAACAGTACACTCTGGGACTCTGGATATCCTAGCTGGAACACGCCCATGCAAAATTTCAGCTTCGTGGATACTCTCTTCAACTTCATAAGCCGCAATTACATATGCTCAGCACCGGATCCAAAATTAATGTGCATAATAAGGAATCGCCGTCCAAAAAACTTCCTTTTACCCGGAGTAAGTAGGAAAGGCGTCGGTTTAGCGTGGGAAAATTTTCAGGACCGTGGGAACTAGGTCACGTCAAGGTCATTGACCTTGCCCATGGGAAGTAGGTCGGTGTGATCAATCAATCACGCTGGAATGTAGGTCAAGGTGATTGGCCTTGGCCGTGGACGAGTCTGGGAACTGGGTCGGTCGGTGGCTTGGCTCAGCGGGAGGGTCGGGCTCGGCGGGGCTGCGGCGGGGTCCACGGCTGGGGCCTCAGCGAAGTCACTTTGATTGACAGGCGGCCTCTAGTTTGGTTCGCGTGGATGGCTTTGTTTATGTCACTTTGGGTCGGAAAGCGAAAGTGATGGAGTGTGTGTGTGTGAGTGGGAGTTGGTGATGGTGGTGGTGGTGTGGCAGGGCTTGTGGTCTTGGTGGGGTGCTCGGTGCGGCGGTCTAGCTTGAGACTCGGTGGTGGCTTGGGGTCTCGCGGGGCTCGGCTGGGGACTCGGCGGCGGACTGGGCATGACTATTGTGACGTCTCATATCGTGCACTTAGAGCGAGGACTTGTTTACGCTTGGAAGAAAAATGGAAAGTAGTGGAGCGGTACGAAAAAGCGAAAGTGGAAAAGTGCATCAGAACTATAGTTTGGTGAGCAGGTGTTCACTCGCGGGTGGCTTTGATTGACAGGTGGCCTCTAGTTTGGTTTGCAGGTGCGGCGGGGTCTTGGCTTGGCTTGGCAGGGGGACTCAACAGGTGTGGAGCGGAAGAAAAAGCGAGAGTGGAAAGTGTGCATGACTGCAGAGCTGACGCGTGGTCATTTACCTCCGCGCGCTGTTGTGGTGGAACTTACACTTTGCAAGCATACAAGCATTGGTTCCTATAGGAGCTCAAAACGAAACCTGAAAAACAACTTATAATAAAAACAATATCTTACTTGCTGAACCGAAAAGTGAAAGTGAGAAGTAGTTTAGCTTCTATAGGAGTCCAAAAGGAAACCTGAAAAGTATGTGTGGTTATAATAAATAAAAACAATATGTTACTTGCTGAACATTTTTATTTTACTTTCTAAAACCGGATTTATTATTACACTCAGTTGTGAAATTCTGTTTTTAAACCTAAATGTATCCACTGCATACTGCTCCCATGGTCCTTTCCTACTTTGTCTGTATGCGAAACTCCATACTACCATATATTTAACTTGTGGGTCTTCATTGAAACTTATTTTCTTCCTCATATCTGCTCGTGGAAATAATAATGAATTGCTAGAACGAATAAAATACCAGCTAAAAATTTCAAAATGTTGAATGTACAAAGTATGGTTTTTGATTTAAGTTGTTCTGTAAGTGGTGTTAGCTGATCTTTGAATCGTCCGCATTCGTCTTTCCTATTAACATAGATACAGTGTGGTGAACGATGTCTATGATCAAAATCTACATCCGATGCGCAACTCATAGCATTTATCTGCAGAGAACAAAAGTAACATTGAACACGGTCTTTGATGTTTGTGTAAAAAAATCCACTTTTCGCTAACTGGTCTGCTGTATCTAAGTCTATGGCTAGATTATCGAATGTTTTCAAACGATCGTATTCTTGTTTCAAGTTTAACATTTTGAATGAGTGTAACAGGTTTTATATCACGTCTTTTATATTAATCCAAGTATTGTGTTTTGATGGAAAACCAAGCCACTTCACTAGAACCTGATTACCGCGCCTTTTTATAACCTTTTCTACTAAATAAACATCAGGGCTGTTCACAGGAGCTATTTCTGGTTCATAAAATCTACCGTGAATTATATTTCCTTGGTAATCTTCGAGAATATATGTTGTCGGGTAAACAGATTTAACTTCTTTTATTTTAAATATCTCTGTGGACCAATTAGGTGTATAACCTTTTTCGAATACATGTTTATGTCTACTTATACGAACAAAATCACCAGCTTTGTATTTAGACTTTGATTTTATTTTGGGGTAATTATACACAGATAATAAACGTTTTTCGTTATGCACCCCAACATCTACAGGTCTCATCTTAATCGTACGATGTTTTGTTGTATTGTAGTCGTCTGTCAACTTGGTCAACATGCTAATCCAGTGATAATTGCCATTCATGCTGAATTCTTTCCACATCATATTTTTCAACGTTCTGTTAAATCTTTCTACAATCGAGGCTTTCAGAGTACTGTAGCTGGAATAATGGTTTATTTCGTAATCTTTCATTAGTTGACGAAACGGTTTATTAAAAAACTCTTTGCCATCATCGGTTTGTAAGTTTCTTGGAATGCGTCCTGTATTAAAAATCGACTGCAATGCGTTTACAACTTCTGATGCCTTTTTAGATTTTAAAGGCCGTGTCCATGCATACTTTGAAAAGGTATCAATTACAGTGAGAAGAAAACGAAACCCCTGATTTTCTGATGAATAAGAACCCATTTCGACCAAGTCTGCCTGCCACAAATCATCTATACCTTTGGTAGTGACATGTCGACGTTTAAAATTTTTTCGCACTGGTTTATGCAGTTCGTTGATTATCTGCCTTCTGCTCATTGTACGGAATGTATAAATACCTGCAGTTGAATGACCAGTTTATATACAAAGCAAAAATGATCAAGTTTAATCACCCATTTACAATGATGGTTGCGGGGCCTTCGGGATGCGGCAAAACAACATTTATAAAAAATCTTCTTAATACTAATCAGGTATTTATAGAACCGCAAATTAGAAAAATTATATGGTGTAATGCAGAGCACGGTGCACTACCTACGGATATCAAACTGCAAAACATCGAATATTTAAATGCTATACCAGAGGAGTTTGTAAATCATGAAAACGAGCCAACATTGATTGTTATAGATGACATGATGTTAAACGGATTTAGTAAACAAGTTTGTGAACTCTTTACTAAGGGGTCTCATCATCGTAATTTCTCAGTAATTCTTGTGACACAAAACGTGTTTCATCAAGGAAAATTCAGTCGTGATATATCGCTCAATTGTAAATATCTTGCTGTATTTAAAAACCCTCGGGATAAAAGTCAATTTACACATCTGGCCCGACAAATTTATCCTGAAAATAGTTTAGAACTTGTGAGAATATATAAAGAGATAACTCAAATGCCTTACGGGTATTTGCTAATTGATTTAACTCAGGATATTAACGACGTCTTAAGATTTCGTACTGATATATTTAATAAACACTTTGTAACCTGTTTTTGTCCGCAAAACTCTTTAAATGGTAAGAATGGTGTCACGAATGAAACGATTAAGGGACAACAAGCATATGCTATATGTGCTTAAAAAGGCTAAACCAAATCTGAGAAAGTCCATCATACAAAATGCTGACCCTGAGGTTATAAAAACTCTTTGTGAAATTACACTCAACACTTTAAAAGGTAACCACATGCCGCATGGAAATATCTACAACTCACTGTGTAGGTATAAAAAGGACATGCGTAAATTGATTTGCGCAAAGAGATCTGTTGCTAAACAGCGTAAAATACTAGTGCAACGAGGAGGTTTTTTACCAGTTTTATTAGGAAGTGTACTATCAGGAGTTATCGGTTCATTAATTGAAAAATATGCATAGAAATAATGGACTTAACAAGATGCTACTTCTGTCGCCAGAGGTTTACAACAGGCTTAAAAGTGAAATTGAAATGACCGCAAATCAGTCCATTTTTGATAGAGCAATGAATAAAATACTACAGAATAAAGACATGAATGATTCCGAAAAATGGTATAGCTATCGAAATCAACTAATTTCATTTTTAAATCACAATCGGAAATCCAAACGAACGCTTGATAAAGAAACAAATTTATACTTACCACGGGCACATAGTGTCAAACAAAAAAGTTTAAGAGATAGTACCACACAAACCAAAATTATTTTTAAAGATGATGCGTTAACACAGACCTCGCCACCACCAGCAAAGGATTTCCTAACCGAAGAAGAAGTCTTTGAAGAAGCACATAATATAACCCCGCCAAGAAGATCTTTATCACCAGCCGCCAAAAGACGATTGTCAGCTAGCGGAATGGCAAAAACCCTAAGGCCACCGCCAAAATTACTAAGAACAACATCTGCACCTAATGCACGTGAAAAGGATTATAAAATAATCACGGCTGAGGATGGTGTAACGCAGTATACTGTACCTACGGCTATGACTCCCGATGAAGCTAGCGAGCATATAGAAGAATTAGAACAAAGTGAAAAACAAAAAGCAGACCAGAAAAAGTCTATATTAATACCCTCTCCGCTAGAATCTGGTCAATATATGCTTTCATTTCCTTTACGTAAGCTCGGTACTAGACAGAGTGAGCGTTTGAAGACTAAGAAGGATAGAACTACAAGTACTTCGGACATTCCTTGGGAAAGACTTTAAAACAATGCCAGTGGAAATAAAAGAAAACGATTTTTACATATGTCTTTTAAGTAATAACTCTATGCAATTTTACCCGGAAAATACGCTATCGGCTTTTACAAATGCACTTGCTAAACCATGCAAGTTTAATGGAAACTGGCATGTTGGAATAACTGAAATTGCATTACCAAATTTTGAAATAACAAAACGTGCAATCTCCAACAATGGGGGAAATGTGCGTAAACGAGTGAGGCGTGAAGACGACCAGTTAAAGGAAACTAGAAAACAGCATCAAAAGGATTTTAAAATACTTAGCATCAAAATAAATGAAAATGTAAAACTTGAATGGACACCAGAAAATCTTGAACAAGTTAGTTACAGACCTGGACAAATAAACCTTTCAGCATTTTTATTAACATTTTATAATGCAGTTACACCTTCATGGTATACCATGTACTTGAATGATGTTAAATCGAAAATGTGGAAGCGCTTAGAAGATGACCACTTTAATGAAGTTATCCCTGAAATAAACTATAAGCCAGAGCCAGGCGAATACATATTGCACATATATCAAGGAAAAAAGACTTCAGAAAACGTTGTGTTGAAATATAAGAACTATGAATCAATTGAAGATTTTGTTGATGATGTATTTGGTCAAGTTCCTAGGAAGAATAGAAAACATCCTGTTTTGAAGAATACAATAGACAACTACACACATCCAACGGCTAGCATAAAGACAGCTGAAAATAAAGAGAAAAAAGGTAGTGAAAAGAAGCATGATGTATTCGAACTCCGTTTAGAGGAATTGGGTGTTACGATAAAAATAAAAAAACCACTACCCTCACACTTGAATGTTAAAGATCTCATGACATTGCTCTTAGCCAATTTACACTTTGACGATAAAAAACTTAGCGAAGAAGAAAAACATAAACGAATTATTGAAATTAAAAATACAATTTTTGAAATATTGAATAGACTGAAGAAAGATTCACTCAAGGCAAAGGCACCCGAGCAACGGAAAATAACTAAAAACAGTGAAATTTTGCAGGTCCCATATGAAAAACAAAGCTCGGGCGAATATTTATCTACACCAGTACCAATTAATACAAACATAGATAATCTGTCAAACTTCATCACAGATGTGTTTCTCCAAACACCTGAAAACAAACGTAATCCTGATGCATTGTTGACAGAAATAAAAGAGTCATTTGACACTGCGGGCTTACGCCAAGAGCACATGTCAATAATGGAAAAAATTAATTCTCTCGATACAACAATTCAAGAATTGATGTTGCGATTACCAAGAAGTACGCAAGAAACTATAAAAGATTGCTCTGAGAAAAATATAATACATATATACTCTGATATTATTCAACCTAGAGCTATAGGCGATAAACTAGTAAGATATCTACGAATAATACCGATTCAAGAGTGTGGTACTATATTAAGATTTGAACATGTAGAATACTGTCCTATTGAAAAAACTTTTATTGAAAGTATTTCTATAAAAATAACTGATCATCAAGGTGAGTTAGTAGGCTTTAAAACAAGTTATATTCCTACATATGTAATGCTACATTTTAAGAGACAATAAAAACTATAAATATTTGCACAACAGGCTGCTCTTGAATAGTATAAATAGAATTACGAAATGGATTCCTATTATACACGTTATTATTTAATACAAAGCGGCGGCGGTCTGTCAGATATTGGAGAATTATATCGTGGTCCACTTATTTATCAACGTGGAAGAGGTATCGGTAGCTTTTTCAGTGCATTATTTCGACACTTAAAACCTCTTGCTACATCTGGATTAAAATCATTGGCACAACAGGCTGTAAAAACAGGACAAGCTATAATACAAGATAAAAACATCAACAACAAATCAGTTAAAGACATTTTAAAAGAACAAGGTCGAGTTGCTGTTCAAGATTTAGCACAGAAAGGTATAAATAAACTGTTTGACGGTATGAGCGGTGCAGGTATAAAAAGACCCAATCCGTTTACAACTCTACATTTAAAACCAGCTGTTAAACGCAAGAGACGTGGAAAAACACCTAAACGGTCGAGAAATTGTAAAACTAAAAATCAAAGAAAAGGAATAAAAGCAAGAGTTTTAAAAACAAAACGAAAGATACGTAAACGTATACTGGATATATTTGATAAATAATGTCGTACAAGGAATGCATGAAATCGGAATTGGATCTCTTTTCAACACCACCAGTTCAGAGCAATATTTTGAAAACAGAGGAAGTAGCATATAAGCCAATAGCCTCACTCGACAACTCCTCCGTTCTCGAGTTTGTAACTTTGGGTCATGGATATACCTACCGTGATTTATCTAGCATCTATCTTCGTTTAAAATTGCAGTTAATTAAAATAAAAGATGGAAAAGAAGAACTTTATCCAGATGATGGTGATGCTCCAGGTTTAATAAACAACATTTTACACTCCATATTTCGCCAGTGCACTGTATATTTGAATGGAAAACCAATTGCTCAAACCGACCACAATTACAATTATCGCGCTTATATTGAAAATTTATTGAATTATGGTAAAGATGCTGCATCCACCCATTTGGAGTCGGTAGGTTGGTATCTTGACAAAGATGACGCGGAAATTGCAGATATCGATAAACCCGTCGCTGAATTACACCAAGGCTATTTAGATCGACAGAAGCTTTTCAATAAAAGTAATGTAGTAGAATTGATGGGGAAAATCCATACTGATTTGCTTAATCAGGATAAATTGCTATTAAACGGTGTCGATTTACGTGTAGTTTTATCGCTTGAAAAACCAGAATTTTATATTTTATCCAAGGACGGGACCGATTCACCACTATTAAAAATCTTGGATGCAACCATGTACATGAATCACGTGACAGTTAATCCGAATATTTTATTAGCACATGAGACAGTTTTACAGCGATCAAACGCCATATACCCATACAAGCGAGTTGAAGTTAAAAGCTACACTATTCCCGCAAACACATTCACACTTTCACTGGATAATATCGTCATTGGACAGTTACCGAACTTAATAATTTTTGGTATGGTGGACAATGATGCTTACACTGGCAGAAGAACAAAGAACCCCTTCAACTTTAAACATAACAACATTACCAGATTCAATTTATCAGTGAATGGCGTGCAGATACCAAATCAACCTCTCGAATTTGACTACTCAAAAGATAATCCGATTAGTACACGCGGATACAATACGTTATTCAGAGGAACAGGTATTCATTACTTCGATAAAGGTCATCAAATATCTAAGGCATTATTTGACAAGGGATGTTTTCTTCTCGCTTTCGATTTAACAACAGACAATTCATATAACGCGACTTGCGGCAATTTATTAAATCAAGGGACAGTACGTGTTGAAGGAAAATTTAGAGATGCGTTAAAAAATAGTGTGACATGCATTGTATATGCTGAGTACGATGGAAGCATTGAAATTGACAAGGATCGAAATGTTTACACCAACTTTTAAATCTATATAAGGCGGCTACTTGCAACAAACTGTTAGTTGGCAAATTGCTTTACTATAGTAACAATGAGCTGTTTAATTAATGCGGAATACTTTTGCGGAGGTGAATTTACCTTCTTTAAAAAAGTCTCTTTAGCTGGATTCACTGTACAAAATAAAACGTTTACAAAGGAAATAATTTTTAAATATCCAACATCTAGTATGGAATGCAGTGAGCAACAATCAAGTAAATTTGGTAATCTTGAACTAAAACGCATGGATGAAGACCTCATAAAAACTCTAGCGAAATTTAAGACAATCTTTGTTCGTGGTACATCAACTAAGGAGTTTATAAATAACTATGTTACATCTCTCACCAAGGTCATTGACCTAGAAGCAGCATTTACCTGTGAACAAGAATGAACACGATCGAACTTGCAACTGCATTGACAAATAATCGCCTAACAAACAAGTTTTTTAGAGGAGTCTTCCCCTGCAACCATCTACCACAAAAAATAAAAAAACCCGCATGCGTCATAGCTAATACGGATCCATCACATAAAGACGGAACTCACTGGGTTGCATTTTATTTCCCGAAACAAGGTGCTGCAGAGTACTTTGACTCATTTGGAAGATATCCCACCAATAAGTTTTTTCAAAGATTTCTTTTAAATAATTCAAAGACTTTTTTAAATAATAAAAAACGTTTGCAGGGACAATTTTCATCGACATGTGGACATTATTGTTGTGTATTTCTATATTCTCGGTGTAGAGGAAAGAGCCTAAAGAATTTTTTAACACAATTCTCTTCGAACGATTTCAGTTTAAATGATAATAAAATAGTTAATTTATACTTGAAGAATTTTACACAAAGTGGTGGGGATTTTTGTAACCAATCATGCAAAGCTGAGATCAGTACTATAAAAAGCTGAACACACAAAGTTTGAATATTCAGTGTGCAAGTTTAGTTTAGTTGGAGTAACATGGAGCCATCACGGAAGAGACAAAGGACCGGAAAGAATAAGCAGCCTAAATGTGAATCCGTTCCAGGAGCAGCAGCAACAACAACATCTAACAACAAGAAAAAGAAGTTGTCCAGATGTGTAGCAGAAGTACCCGGCGAAAATCTTTTGTTAAATTACACATACCATCTAGACGATTGCCATAACAGAAGAGTTATACTGGGGTTTGATACATCATCATTCGAGGCCAAAATAGTGTTTCATCAACATGGCCGTTTTCCTGTTTCAACAACATACCCTGGATGGACAACCGTTTTTTCTTATCTGTGTAACTTGCAAGGTCAAATCGAACTACTACCACCAAACCAGGAGGCGTTAAAGCAGGAACACAAAATCCCCATTGGCAGTGGCAGCACCACTCTAAGGCAAACGGAACTTTGTAAATTATTTGAAATGCTAAAATTTTTAAACATTGTTATGTACCACAACAACAATGCTTCAGATAGCGTGAAGGAGTTTTATAAGAAGTATGTTGAAAAATGTAAGGAAAAAAATATATTAACATTACCATGTGAATATTTTTTTATTCCATCTCGTACCTCTTACATTCATTTGAATTATTCACGGTTGTTTTATGAGATACCTTGGTATTGTACTGTAAATCTTGTTTTTGATACGATAAATTTCTAATAAATAAATAAAACTTAAAATTATTTTTTATTTTAAAACCTTTTATTCACTAACATATACAAATATATATTAACACAGTTTTGTGCAGCACAGCGCAAAGTAGGTAATTTTCCGTGAATCATGCCAATTCGCTTTAACTCTGATATCTCATGCCTGAGGTGTACTTTCACTCCTCCACGTTTTACTCCCCCGTCTAATTGTTCTGGATGTTGTTGCCGGTTCTGCTTTTTTAAATCTGCTATGAGCAGAGGAGCTGGACCTTGTATTGGTTTCTGTTGCTGCTGTCGTCGCAGGTATTCCTCTACCGAAACTTTTATTTTTTTAGGATGAGAGACCGAGTATGGTTGTTGTTGCTGCACCCGATGTCTCCTTCTTCTACTCTCCTCTGTGCTATACCACGGCTGCTGCTGTTGCTGTTGGCAGGGTCTGCTGTATTCAATTTGTTTGTTGTTGTTGTCCTTTCTTGAGGGAAACACTAAAAAAAATAGTCAGTCACTCCAGAACATAATCCGGCAATTGCCTCTGATTTTAAAGTACGGCTAAAAAAGCCTCTTACTTTTGCTCTGTAGAACTGTAGAATTTTCTGATTCCCAATCTCAAGAGCATCAGCTTATATACACAAATTCCCCCCATTTCTAACACGTACAATAACTCTCCTTGCAAATACTTTTTCCTTTGCTTGCTATTTTCCTGGTAGACTGCGCGCTCCGGCGTCTTTTTTTTTTTTTTGGTTCCAGGTCTAACATTACATTACATTAGAAATAGCATACTCTGTGCACAAGCAATCTTTAACAAAATTGCATTATTTATGGTTATCATCCAAACCCGTGCCGGTAATAATAATTCAAGCGAGTGCAGTTATTTCCTGATAAAATTGCATTAGAAAATCAAATGTAGGCAGGCAGGCATGTACTCTGTGCGCAAACGTTCAGTTAAGAAAATTGCAATGCATTATTATTATTTATGGTCATCATCATTTTTCAAGTCTAAGCAAGCGCAGTTATTTCCTGGTGAAATTCACACCTCGCAGCCATAACAAGATCGCGATAACGATCATCAGCATCCTCACCATAGCATACATTCTGCGCTTCAACTGTTCCGCTTGAGTTTTTTTTTTTTTGCAGAGATTCTGCTCCTCGATCAGATCAGAACCGTCCCCTCAACAGCAAGTCTTAGTACTTGCATAATATTGTTTGTTTGTAAAATCGTGGTCATCATAAATCATCGGTCTTGCCTTGCCTTGCTCTGTGTTTACTATCCAAGAGCCACTTTTACTTTCATCTGACTATGGGCAAGAGCATACGCGCTTGTGTTTCCTTTTTTAGAGGTACACTTTATCTACATCCACGGTGCCTGGTTGTGTACCTCACGTAACATGTTCAGGCATCTCTTAGGTAACAGTAATCTGTAGATTTACAACAAATGCTTTTTTGCTTGCTTTTCACGTACTCTGTGTGTAAGTGATCTTTTAAGAAATTGCATTATTATAATTTATGGTCACTATCATTCAAACCTGTACATTTAATAATAATTCAAGCGAGTGCAGTTATTTCCTGCTAAATTGCATTAGAAAAATCAAATGCAGGTATATTCTATGTATGCCAACTGGTGAACTTTTTAGTAGAAATGGAGGGGATTTCTGTATATAAACCCATGTTCTCGAAATTGGAAATCAAACAAACTCGATCTCTTGTTAAGAAGAACTGAAGTAAGAGGCATTAGCCGTACTTAAAATCAGAGGCATTTGCCGGATTAAGTTCCTTATCGAGTTCACCTGCTTTGTTTGTTTGTTTGTTTGTTTGGTTGCAGCAGCAGCAGTAGCAGTAACGGAGAGAACAGCAGCAGTTAATTAATTAGTTAATTAAAAAGGTTGCAGAGGTAAGAATGTTTTTAAAGTTATTTGTAAAATTGTTTTTTTTTTTTCATATCATTTTTTCTTTCTTTTCATAGATGAACAAATTGGAGATTGATGAATTCGATTTGAAGAGGAAATCAACAAATAAAGGGATGAAGAGGCGTCTTTTCGACGAAGACTTCATAAACCATTGTAGCAGTAGCAAAAGGACAAGCAGCAGCAGCATACTACCTTTTCAAGTGGCCGATGACACCAGTGAGTTCCAGAGTTTAAATGAAGAAGAAATTCTGGAGGAAATCAACAGCTTCAGATATAAGAAGAGCATGTCTTTAAAAGACATGATTATTGACCAAGTATATCGTATACTTGACGTTCGGAGGGTAGATACTCAATTCGGGAGTAAGGTAGTCGTTGAACTGGAGGATGGCAACATATACCTTCCAGTAAGGTACACTAATCTCTCCGATAGGGGAATTAATTTGTTAAAAAAAGGTAGATATAGTGTTGTGAATTTGGGGGAAAAAGGTAACACCTTTGACCTTATTTTCAAAAAATACCAGGAAAATGAATTTTGATAATAAAGAAATAAAAAATATTAATAATATTAATTAATAATAAAGTATTAAGTATTAAAAATTATAATAATAATAATAAATGTGCAAATTATTTAAAATATAAAAATGTGTATTATTCTGATGTTTTCCCACGCCATTTTACCTCTTTTCAGATTTTTATTTCAGATACAGTAAAACATCAATGTTTGTTCTGTGAAAATTTACAATTCAGTTGTCGCAATCTCTACAAGTTCGTATCAAACTAATATCGCAAATTCATATTTTAAATGTATGAAAAGTAGCTTATGGAAGCAGTTGAGTGGGGATATGGCATCTGTTGTCGTGGGGCTCTCAATATCTGCAATCAGAAAATTTCAAACTCTACAGAGCAAAAGTAAGAGGCTTTTTAGCCGTACTTTATAATCAGAGGCAATTGCCGGATTAAGCTCTTTATTGTCTTGTTTTTTCGACAACAACCACCATGCAATAGTTGCACTGCATCACAAACGCTGTTTTCTTTTTCCTTTTATGTCGGTAGATTTTGCCGCTCAAATCATTCACTCGGTTTCATAATTTCAGCTAATAACAACAACCACATTCGCCCATCAAGGCTAAGTCCCAAACCACTTCCCTCACTGAGTCGTCGAGCCCTGCCGGGTCCCCCGCTGAGCAAATACCTTCCGTCGCAGACCGGGCAAAAGCTACCGCAGCAGCCCTACCTGTCGAATCCCCTGCCAAGCCCAAAGCCACTTTGTGCAAGTTCCACCACAACAGCGCGCGGAGGTAAATGACCACGCGTCAACTCTGCAGTCATGCACACTTTCCACTCTCGCTTTTTCTTCCACTCCACACCGGTTGAGCCCCCCTGCCAAGCCAAGCCAAGACCCCGCCGCACCTGCAAACCAAACTAGAGGCGGCCACCTGTCAATCAAAGCCACCCGCGAGTGAACACCAGCTCACCAAACTATAGTTCTGATACACTTTTCCACTTTCGCTTTTTCGTACCGCTCCACTACTTTCCATTTTTCTTCCAAGCGTAAACAAGTCCTCGCTTTAAGTGCACGATATGAGACGTCACAATAGTCATGCCCAGTCCGCCGCCGAGTCCCCAGCCGAGCCTCGCGAGACCCCAAGTCACCACCGAGTCTCAAGCTAGACCGCCGCACCGAGCACCCCACCAAGACCACAAGCCCTGCCACACCACCACCACCACCATAACCAACTCCCACTCACACACACACACACTCCATCACTTTCGCTTTCCGACCCAAAGTGACATAAACAAAGCCATCCACGCGAACCAAACTAGAGGCCGCCTGTCAATCAAAGTGACTTCGCTGAGGCCCCAGCCGTGGACCCCGCCGCAGCCCCGCCGAGCCCGACCCTCCCGCTGAGCCAAGCCACCGACCGACCCAGTTCCCAGACTCGTCCACGGCCAAGGCCAATCACCTTGACCTACATTCCAGCGTGATTGATTGATCACACCGACCTACTTCCCATGGGCAAGGTCAATGACCTTGACGTGACCTAGTTCCCACGGTCCTGAAAATTTTCCCACGCTAAACCGACGCCTTTCCTACTCAAGACCAAAGCAAGACCAAGACAAGATGGGACAAAATAAGACTGCAAGAGTAAGATAGCAAGACTTTTTGCTCATCAGTGCCAAAAGTCTTGCAGTGATGAGAAAAAACTCTTGCCAAAAAGTCTTGCAAAAGGCCTTCCAGTATTGTCTTCTGAAATAGTATTGTAATCTGAAAGACCTTTGCCACTTAGTGATGAGTCAAAAGCCTTACTAACTTGATCTTGCAGTCTTGACTTGTCCTTGTCCTGTCTTGTCTTGGTCTTGCTAAATGTGCAAGAAAAGACAAAACTACAAGACCAGTCTTGCTCATCACTAGCCCTAATATAGGGAATAAAGGGATCATTTAAGGATGGCTTCTAAAAAGTGCTATAGCCAACATCAAACGAAGAACGAACGATCGACATCAAACGAAGAAGCTGGCACTTGATTATGCCATGGCCAATGAGATCTGCATAAATAAATGGAAGGAGATTGAAACTATACTTTAATTAAATTGTTTCAGTATTGTAACTAATCTGAGTACTTACTTCATCGATCTCATTTCCATTCTCGTCATCCAAGAAAATCGAACAGATCTAAGTTCCACAATTTTGATATGTAGAGGTTGTCTGTTGAAGCCCGGTGTTCGGGTAAAACATAAGAAAACAAAAGACTTTATAATAAAACAATTTATTTGACCGAACAATTCGAATGTTAAATTAGTACTCATTATTCAATTTAAATATAACTAACATCTAGGTGCAAATAAATTCGCTTGATTAACACAATCAACAATTGATTTGCGCGCATGGGTTGCGCGTTCACGGTGTCCATTTGCACACGCAAGTTTCCATAAAATATATAAATTTGATATTGTTGTTCTTGAACATGCTCCCCGCAAGAGGTTGTTTGAGGAAAGGGTTAACGTCTTGAGGTAGGTTGTGGATGCATGGCTCTGAAAATTGTAGGAAAGTTCGAATTCAGCAGGGCCTACTCGATGGGTTCTCTGCTGCCGTTTTCAATAGAGATAATTAAGCCCCATGATCAAGCATGTTCCTATTGAAATATAAGAAATGGAATAGTGATGAATGTCATGCGCATTTATTTGGTGCAGCTGACCTTGTGCTTCCCTTTGTTTCTGATACTTGATTGCTTGTTCCAATTCTTACATGTCACTGAATATATGTGGAGTATTCGATGAGGATGTTTTCAAGCTTGGACCGTTGTTACTCACGAGCATGTTAATTGGTGCTGTGGGCGTGTATGCTACCTCCGAATATATGGTATGAGGTGATCACCATGGAATCTTGTTTGAGTGTGCAGCCCGGCTGAAATACTAGAATTCCCGAGCCATTGAGTGTGTTTGGATGTACTGCACTACCACAGATCACATCGAAATTGTAATCATCCTTGAGGCAGTAGATCTACCGATTTGGGGACTGCATCGAGATCCACAGATTTACTGGGTCCATCGTGTCAATTTTGCAATATTCGGATAAAGTCTGTTGTTGTGTTAGAATACTCATTTCACATCGGCCAACTACAGATTTGTGGTTGTAAAAACTGTTGGCAAAGTTTTCGTCTATTCTCTGTTGGAGCACAGGATTCAACCTGTGATTTACTCAATGAGACATAGTTATCCCTGTGCAAGCTAGTCACTAGATACTCTGCTACTGAGTGTACGTATATGTATTTACCGTCGTCTAGAATTGGAGTAGGATCAATTTCAAGGATCAAGGAAGTTCAATGTTAGGAAGAGGTAGAGAAATGTCACATAATATATAGCGCTCCATGACCTTAGATCGTATTTTCATTAAATTGTAGGTCTGTAAGATACCCTTCTGATCTGTGTTGCCAGGAATCGTTACTGGTTTTGGTATGTTTTCTCGAATAAGTGCTAATTGGGATCTGAGTTGTTCGGGGGTGAATAAAAATGGGGTGACTTTCTCGTGCTGAGTATCTGTTACAAGTTGAAACAGCGCCTCTTGAGTATTTTGGTAGGCTAGCTGCATCAAGGTTGTATGAAACATCGCCGTAGTAAACGCTTCATACCTGTCACGCTTGGCCACTTCTTGATTTGTGTTATTGATAGTACGCAGAATCGCTGCCAACTGATTCTTTAATGCCAAAAATTGGTCCGAGATTGCCTTATTATTTTTCTTGATAATGTTGCTTGTTGAGTCCGCAATAGATGTTTGATTACGAATAAGTTGAAGGAGATGGTTCTTGTTATCCTTTACTAGGTTGATTTCCTCTTCGTATTTTCGGGCAAATTCGTCATCAAGAATCCCAAATAATCCATGGGCAACATTTCCGACAATATTAAGTGGTGATCGTCGATTCCTTAATTTATTGTTTAAACCTTTGCCTGTAATAAGTTGGCTTTTATGTTCTATTTCTTGTAAGAAGTGTTGCAATTGCTCAAGTAGTACTGGATAGAGGTGGACATCAAGTCAAGTGTGAGTTACAGAGACCTTCTATTTGCTGGATGCTACCCTTTATTCCCGCGTATTCTTTCCAATAGTTCTCCAAGTCATAATAAACGATTATTTTCCATGCATTATTGAGTAAGTTAACGTATCCTAGATCTTCGAAATATAACCCTGCTCGTACTGTCAAGGGATGAGTTACTAAGGACTTATTTAAGGCGTATGATGGTCTTAAAATATTAGTAGAGATTTTTTTTATGTGGCAGTGCTAAGCTCAGGAGTAACCCTTTGTACTACTAGTCCGTCATGTCATTTGTCACGTCATGGTGCAATGTCTAGCAGTAAGCTTAGTACGGGGTGTGATGAGGGGGGGGGGTATAGGTTAAGGGTTAAAAGGTACGGGGGTAATGAAGAAGGCGGTGATGAACCTGCGTTTGAACTCTTGGATGTTGTAGGAGCTCGGAAATACTGACTGCGAGAGGTTATTCCACAGTCGAGTTGTTCTATTAACAAACGAATTTATATCTTGTTGAGTGCGTGAAAGGGGTAGTTGCAGGTGAAGGGAAGAATGAGACGAGTGGGCTAATCTGATCTTGCGGGTATAAGATTGCCGTGGAGGCAGGGGAGCGTTTAACTCGGAGGAACAGTCACTATGATAGTAGCGATAAAATTTTGTCAGTGATGCTACATTCCTACGGTGGCTCAAGGGGTCGATGGTGGAGCAGGCGGTGTCGTCATCAATTAACTTGAGCGCCCTTTTTTGCACCTTATCTAACTATGCCAAGGTGGTTATTGGGGCGCCGCCCCAAACGAGGGAGTTATATTCGAGAAGAAACCGAATGTAGGATTTATAAATAACAGCACGGGCCGATTGGCTGGAGGAGGAACTTGCACCTCTTAAGAAATCCCAAGCACTGCGATGCGTGTTTGGCGATTTGGAATATGTGCTCATTCCATCGCAAGTCTTTGGCTAATGTCACGCCTAAGATGTGTAGGGATGGGTCGGCCATTAGTTGAACTTCATCCACTCTCAAGGGTGGAGAGGTGTTGAGCTTCTTTTTGGAGATAAGACAGTACTTGGTTTTGTCGGAGTTGAATTCAACACGATTCTTTTTTCCCCATACCACTCTGGAATGAGTTCAATGTCGTTATTAATAGAGTTGGACATTAGTTCGCGATCATCAAGACAGGATCTGGCATGTGTCTGTCTTGTATCGAAGCTGTTCGAGAAACGTAAAGTACCGTCGTCAGCGAAACTGAGAAGTGGGTTGGAAAGGATTGAAAGAAGGTCATTTATAAATATGGGAAATAGGGCCGGTGATAAAATTGACCCCTGAGGGACCCCCGCAGAGATCGGGTGGGATGCGGAGTTGACGCCATAAAATACCACTTTGATTGAACGGCCATAAAGGAAACTCTCAATCCACTTCTGTAGAAGTGAGTCAACTCCAATAGCTTTGAGTTTAGCTAACAGGGCCAAACTCTATCGAAAGCCTTGGAGATATCCAGAGCAACTAGACTAGACTCACCGGATCCATGCAGACTACGGTTGAGGTGTTCTGTAAGAGAGACTAAAAGACTTTTTTGTCGGAAGCCATACTGTGTGTCGTTTATGAGTAGATTGGATTCTAGATATCCCATAAGCTGTTTGTTGATTATTGTCTCCATGGTTTTGGAGAGAATAGAAGTAATTGCTATTGGGCGATAATTGGAGGGAAGGCTGGAATCACCTTTTTTTCGGTATGGGCTGAACATGGGCAAGTTTCCAAGAGTCGGGATAAACTCCGGAGAAATATGACAGGGAAAATAATTTGCGCAGAGGTTTAGCCAAAGGTGAGGCGCATTGTTTTAAGACGATAGGGGTCGAGTCCTGAAAAAAACCCTGGGCGGTACGCTCGGAAACAGGGGGTAACACATCAGAAGAAGAAGAATTCGAAGCGAACATAGATGCTAATAAATTGGCCTTGGATTTGCTGTCTGTTATTACCTTCTCATTGTAAATAAAGGAAGGGGTTGAAGTTGTAGTGAAATTCTTCTTGATGGAACTTACCAAGGACCAGAAGTTTTTGCTCCCGGAGGCTGCATTTAGGAGTTTACTTCTCAATTTGTTGTCAAATAAGGTTTTGACTTTCTTGATGGCGGTTTTACAAGAATTTCTTTGTTGTATGTACTCTAAACGGAGCGAGACTGTAACAAATGTGGGGCTGAGTACCGACCCCGTGACCTCTTCGTCTCCGTCTCTTGCTGATAATTTCTGTTGATCATTTGCGACTTTTTTGTATGTAATTCTGTCGATGCTGCTGAGTCATCTTCGTCCTGCGAAACTGGTGGACGCGCCAATTTAGTGATTGGTCTTTTAATTTTGCCTTTCCCGGTAGCTGCTGCTGCGACTCGGACTTGGCTGTCTGGCCCAGGGTGAGTTTCTACAACCCTTGCTAGCGGCCCATGTGCTGGAGGAGTTTGTTTATCGGTTAGTAGGACGATGTCTCCTATCTTGATATTCTCCTGATTTGACATCCATTTGGGACGTTGCTGCAGCCTAGATAAGTATTCGTGCCTCCACTTGTTCCAGAATTTTTGATGCATATTTTCAATCACCTGCCATCGGTTCAAACGATTCATAGGCGCCTCAGACAAGGTCTGCATTGGAACACATAGCAATTGCATCCGAACTAAAAAATGTCCTGGTGTTAGAACATCGAGATCTTCGGAATCTGCTGAAAGAGGACATAAGAGCCTTAAATTCAAACAAGCCTCGATTTGTGTAAGGAGGGAATTCAAATTCAAAATTGAGGATTGAGTTCCCAATCACTCGTTTTAAGTGGTGTTTGATTGAGCGTACTCCAGCCTCCCACAATCCCCCAAATTGTGGAGCGGCTGGCGGTATGAAATGCCATTCAGTTTGTTGATTCAAAAGTTCCCTTTGGCCATTCATACTCGAGGGATCATGGTTCCGGAGCAAAAGCTTGTTTTGGGCAAGGGAGGAGTGCGGAGATGTAATAAGTGGAGAGTTTCGTGCTTCAGTGGAGAATTTTGTGCTCCTGCTTTTGATCTTCGAGCACGGAAAGCACGCACTCACACAAATAAAAAAGAGTGTGCTTAAGACCACACTTTAGAAGTAAAACTTTTGGCCCAAGGGCTAGTAATATGCAACTAGTAACGCCCTGTGGTCAAAATTTGACCACAAAATCTTCTTCTTCTTTAAACTCCGTTAGTCCCTCATGGGACATAGGGCGGAAACAGTTGCCCTCCAGCGGACTCTGCTTTGCGCGACAGCTCTTAACTTCGACCAGGATCTCCCAGTTGTTGCGGCTTCTTCTAGTAGGGTTCTCCTCCACGTTGTTCTAGATCTTCCTACTCGACGGGAACCTTGCGGATTCCAGTCAAGGGCCTGTTTGGCTAGATTTTCGTTTTCGCGTCGCAAGGTGTAGCCTACCCAATTCCATTTCCTTCGCCTGATTTGGTCGTCTATCCTTTCTTGGCCGGCACGGCGCCATAGTTCTTCGTTTGAAATTCTATTTTGCCAGCGGATTTTTAGGATACGACGAAGGCATCTGTTGATGAAGACTTGTAGGCGCCCTGTGATGAATTGGGTGACTTTCCATGTTTCGCAACCGTACAAAAGAACTGCCTTAACATTGGAGTTGAACAGCCGCAATTTGGTGTTAGTAGAGATCACAGTTGATTTCCATATGCGGAACAGGCATGCTTTATTTAGAAAGAGAATAATACAGTTTTTAGTCATTTAAAATTATAAAATTTGTAAATGCATTAATAGGCGTGTCGAATGATCTGTCGACTACGTGCAAAACATTAAAAGTTTCTTTTTTTTATTAAATTAAAATCAAAATATGTATGTACATTTCAAAATACATGGCCTTCACCCATTATTTTCAAAAGGAGTTCAAACTCAAGTGGATGTACATATGTTTCCAAATATGTTTGTTTGAACTCTTCAATTGTTGCCCGAGTTTCCTTAAACCAGCCTAATAGCCTTTAAACCAACCTATTGTGTTTCTCTTTTTCTTGTATTTTCTGTTCTTCCCATAAGTGTCCTTTGACGGGGCATTTTATTCAACTAACATATTTGATGTACTGAATTTGTTAAAAAATTATCAATGGGCAAATAATCATGAAAAACACAATTCATGTATTTCAAAATTCACTACATTCATTCGTTATGTTAAAAACAAATACAAACAAATTACATGCCTTTCGTTGAAACACTGCAGAATGCTGTTAGAGTTCTCAGCAATAATGCAAATGAACTTCAACAAAAAGGTATACGAAAAAACACAATCACTTTCAGCAAAATTATTGAAAAAAGTCACTTTACTGATAACACGTTCAATTAACTTGTATTCACAAACAGAATGTCTCCTACTCATGCACTTGTCGTTTTTCCACATTGCTGACGTAATTAACATGTCACTTCTATCTAATTTTTACCCGTTTTAAACACAACATAATGTATAAACATGAAACTTATATTCTGCACACCTTTACGACTCCGTCTTCCATATAAAACCAATTTGAGCAAGATCTGTTTAGAGAAAGTTGGTTAATAAATCTGTACAAAAATAGTGCTTGCGTATTAATATATAATAAATTTTATATGCGCCTGTTTATATGCTAACCGTAATTTCTACCTTATTGTTATTTATATTGGGAAATGCAATACTCATTTCCGAGCGACAGAAATGAGATAAATGACTAATTCTTGTTTTGTGCACACCTTTACGACTAAGGGCCGGTTTCACAGTGCGAACTTAAGTATAAAAATTAACTTAAGTTATACTTAAGTATGGATGCCTGTTTCACAGTCGCTACTTAAAATATACTTAAGTGTAACTTAAGTAGGCATTTCTCTAGACTTAAGTTTTGCTTAAGGGGGTAGACTACAGTAAAATTTTCAAAAAATTCATTTCTTTTTTTTTGCTTTAAATTTGAAATCAGCCGCCTCGAAAACCACCGAGTTAGAAATTTCATCACAAAATAATCAAGATTTCACGTTTTGGCCAGAAATTTGGGACTCTGTCCCACAGTGCAATGTTCAAACGCGTTTTTCTCGAAACGATGTGTTTCAAAACGGTGTACATGATATCTCAAGATCTAATCAACGAATTGACTTGAAATTTGACACACTTCTTTTATGGATGAGTGCCTCTGGCGTCACGTAGGATTTTGTCAATATCTTGCTTTGTTCAATAATTATTAACAATCATAACATGAAATTTGTGCAAATACGTTTTTTCGGCACAAATTTCATGTTATGATTGTTAATAATTATTGAACAAAGCAAGATATTGACAAAATCCTACGTGACGCCAGAGGCACTCATCCATAAAAGAAGTGTGTCAAATTTCAAGTCAATTCGTTGATTAGATCTTGAGATATCATGTACACCGTTTTGAAACACATCGTTTCGAGAAAAACGCGTTTGAACATTGCACTGTGGGACAGAGTCCCAAATTTCTGGCCAAAACGTGAAATCTTGATTATTTTGTGATGAAATTTCTAACTCGGTGGTTTTCGAGGTGGCTGATTTCAAATTTAAAGCAAAAAAAAAGAAATGAATTTTTTGAAAATTTTACTGTAGTCTACCCCCTTAAATCAGAATGATAGAAAATTCAAATGTCAGTTGATTCCAGCACATTTCAAGGAAAACGCGATTAAAAGAAAATTTTACATGTAAAGTTCGGCTATTGTAAGTTCATAATTTACAATATTGAAGTGCCGCCGTAAGAAACAAATATAATAGTAAGAAGAAGAAAAAATTGCACTGTGAAACGGAATTTGACTTAAGTTATACTTAAGTGAGACAATTTACTTAAGTTTAAGCAAAACTTAAGTTCGCACTGTGAAACCGGCCCTAAGACTTCCATATAAAACCAGTTTGAGCAAAATCGGTTTAGTAGAAGTCGAATAAAGTGCTGTACAAAAAAAGTGCTTGCGTATTAATATTGTTACGTTTTTACGGCTTAACGGATTCGTAGGATTAATTAAGGAATACACTTTTTAATTATCCACAATAATTTATTTATTACAAACCAATCACAATTTAAAAATAAACACAATTCTTAGAGTTCACTATAATCACTAGCAAATTTAATATTTCGCACTGTTCAATTCTAATTATCGCTTTTTATTTCACTATAAATCACCACTTTTCACTTTGGAACACTTGTATCGCCTTTATAATCAAAACTGACTCGATAGCGGCTGCCAGGCGCTTTTATATAGGCAGCTTCACCTTTGTCTACTTTCTGGAACCTTCTCGAGTCCCTTTTCTCGAGCCTAGTGGTATGTTCTTTTATTTCGTTAAGTTTCGACCAGCTTGAAGTTGTCTTCGCTTATTGCTCGTTAGTTTAGTACATAAATTCTTAGTTCAGACAACAACCGAAAATCGTCGATTCATCCTCTCGACAAACAGATGGCGCATAATCATCACATTGCCCCCTTCTTAGGACTGTTCGTCCCGAACAGTTGTCCATCCTGGATCCGGCTGATGATATGGGCACAGCCTGTCTATGTGCACAATCTTCTTCTTTGCTTTGGGTCCTTGTTGAATCCTGTAGACCACATCGTTGATCCGTGTTAGGATTTTATAGGGCCCCTCCCACTGACGCTGAAGTTTCGGAGACTTGCCTTTCCGTCTTCGAGGGTTGAACAGCCAAACGAGGTCGCCTTCCTGGAATCCGCTACAGTTTGCTCGGAGGTCGTACCTTGTTTTCATCCTGTCACTGGCTATCTTGAGATTCCTCCTTGCGAGCTGGTGGATATCTGCAAGTCTATCGCGAAGTTCATTTGTATAACCGCCAGTAGATTCGTTGCTTTCCACAGGTGTCCCGAATTTCAAGTCGCTTGGCAGCCGGATTTGTCTTCCAAAAATCACACTAGAAGGGGTTTGTCCTGTGGAATTATGAACTGCTGTCCGATATGCCATTAGAAAAATAGGGATATAACTGTCCCAGTCGCGCTGGTGCTCGCTAACGACTTTCCTTAAGTGCTCTAGCATTGTCCTGTTGAATCGTTCTACCATTCCATCGGATTGGGGATGAAGGGGCGTCGTCCTGGTCTTCTTCATTCCGAGTATCTTACATACTTCTTGAAAAACTTGAGATTCGAAATTTCTCCCTTGGTCAGAATGAAGCTCATGAGGAACACCAAATCTGCAGATCCAATTGTTCACTAATTCCTCTGCAACAGTGATTGCTTCCTGATTTGGAATGGCATATGCTTCGGGCCACTTACTGAAGTAGTCCATAACCACCAAAATGTAACGATTCCCTCGGTCTGATGCTGGAAAAGGTCCCGCCACATCGATTGCAATTCTTTCAAATGGAGCTCCCACGTTGTATTGCTGCATTTCTCCTTTTGGTTTTACTCGAGGGCCTTTGCTGCTGGCACAAATTGTGCATTTACGGCACCAGTCTGTAACATCGTCCCGCATGTGAAGCCAATAGAATCTATCTCTTATTTTTGCCAAAGTTTTATTGACTCCCAGATGTCCTCCTGATGCGCCATTATGACACTCCTCGAGAATATCTCTTACTCTACTGCGAGGGACTAACACCTGCATTCGGTGAGAGGTACCGTCAGCGGTTTCCCATTTGCGCTTTAACACTCCTCGCTCGATGTGCAATGAATCCCATTGGGCCCAATAGCTCTTCAGGGTTTCGCTTCTCTCTGCAATATCCTTCCATTCAGGCTTCTCCTCGTATTCCTTCCATGCCAGAATCGAAGAAATATCTGGGTCGTCGCGTTGGGCGTCTCGGAGTCCCTGGTCGTCCCATCCTTTCGTTGGCTCAACGGTCGTCCTTTGACACTTTTCCTCAATACGCCCACAATGTTTGCAATCTTTTACGCATGGTCGCCGGGAGAGTGCATCTGCATTTCCATGGTTTCCTCCTTTTCTGTGGCCTATATTAAAGTCGTAGGACTGAAGTCTCTCGATCCATCTTGCCACTTGTCCTTCAGGATTTTTAAATTGCATCAGCCATTTTAATGCTGCATGATCCGTTCGAAGGATGAAGTTTTGCCCATAGAGATACTTGTGGAAGTGCTTAGTTGAGTCCACGATTGCCAACAGTTCTCTCCTTGTGACGCAGTAATTCCGCTCCGATTTTGACAGCGCTCTACTGTAGTAAGCTATGACCTTTTCCTGCCCTTCGAAGTTTTGTGATAGCACTGCACCAATTCCGACATTACTCGCATCTGTGTCCAATATGAATTTTTCCCCTGGCTTCGGATATGTAAGTATTGGTGCTTGGCAAAGTCCTTGCTTTAGTGTCTTGAAACTTTCCTCGCATTTTTCTGTCCAGATAAATGGTCTTCCTTTTTCTGTCAGTTTATGTAATTCCTTAGCTATGTCGGCAAAGTTCCTGACAAAACGTCTATAATAGGTGGCAAGTCCCAAGAAGCTTCGAAGTTCATGTTTATCCTTCGGTGTGGGCCAATTCTTAACTGCTGCTATTTTCTCCGGATCTGTTTGAACTCCATTGGATGAAACCACATGTCCGAGATAGTTGACTTGGTCTCTGAACAGTACGCACTTTTTCGGGCTGAGTTTCAGTTGGGCTGTTCTCAACTTTTGGAAAACCTCTCGTAGATTGCCCAGATGTTCCTCGAAACTTTTTCCAACGACGATGATATCGTCCAAATAAACCAGACAAGTCTTCCATGTCAGTCCTCGCAAGACGCATTCCATCAGTCGTTCGAATGTAGCTGGAGCATTACACAGTCCAAACGGCATGACTGTAAACTGCCACAGGCCGTTTCCTACAGAGAAGGCTGTCTTTTCTCGGTCCTCCGGGTGAATTTCGACTTGCCAGTAGCCGCTCTTAAGATCCAAGGTAGAGAACCATTTAGCTCCAGAGAGAGTATCCAGTGTGTCATCGATACGAGGTAATGGGTAGCTGTCCTTTTTAGTGATGTCATTTAACCGTCGATAATCCACGCAAAACCTTGTGCTGCCATCTTTCTTTCTGACTAGAACCACGGGAGACATCCAAGGGCTTTTCGACTCCTCTATAAGGCCTTGTCTTCTCATATCTTCAATCATATTGGCTGCTTCTTCCCGCTTGGCTAGTGGTAGTCTTCTCGGCGGTTGCTTGATTGGCTGGGCATCTCTGGTGTCGATCCTATGTTGGACGATGTTCGTTTTTCCAAAATCATCATCTCTCATGGCGAAGATATCACTAAAATCCTCCACTAATGTTCTTGCCTGGAGATACTGGTTTTGTTCAAGACAACTACTTGAGAGCACTGTGTTTACCAATTTCGTGGCCTTTGGCTTTGGTTTTGCCACCGGTTCCGTGTGAGCGCACTCCACTAATGTAATCTGTTCTGCCGGTTCTCCTTTCCCCAAAACCGTATCCTTCTTCAATCGTATTTCGCGCTCGTTGGTATTTAGCACTCTCATGAACACCTCCCTTTTGTCATCGATGCTCACCAGACATTTTCCAATTGCTATACTTTTGGCCTGTTTCGTTTTCTCTGGTTCGATAAGATAGAATCGGTAGCTCCCGGGATCACCATCGACTATTGCTCGCACCAATTTCTCAGCGCACGGAGGAAGCACGGTATCTTCTCGAACGACGACTTTCAGCTGCGAAAAACACGTGGATCCTATGGCCATGGGAATCTCCTTGTTGTCATATCTCAGTATTTCCTCTCCGATGTCCAGCAGAATTTTATGCGTTTTCATAAAGTCCAGTCCCAGAATACACTCGTCTGTTATATCAGCTACCAGGAACGAGTGTGAAAATCCGATGTCTGCGAGAACCACATCCAACATAGTTTCCCCGTGTACTCGTACTGGCTCTCCTGTTGCAGTTTTCAGTCTGTATTGGCATGCGGCTTTCAACCACTTATTACCGACTAAGTCAGCCCGGATGACAGATTTTGAAGCACCAGTATCTACAGTTATTGTGCATTTTTCGGCTCCAATCTTTCCATCGATGACAAGGCTGTCGCCACTACGCTGCAGTTGTTTGATAGTGACGATGATGATACCGGGGGCCTCGATTTCCCCGACCAACTCCCGCCCCATGGAGTTAGTCTTTATTCGTTTCCCTGCTGCTGTCTACGGGGCGACACGGAGTCATTTTCTTCGGCCTTCCTCTGGTCACCTTTCTGTCTATGTCCGCATTTTTCACAACACTTTGCGCCACTCTTATTCTCGGGGGACTCCGCTCTCCTTCGCATTCTGCAATTCCTTTGCAAATGACCCGGTTCACTACAGTTCCAGCATCGGAGTCGACCACGTACTTCTGTTGCATTCATTCTGCTGCAAATGTCCTCTGTTGTGTGGATCTCTCTGATGCGGACTGCACTTCGTGATGCTTGCCTCGCTGCCTCGTATGCCAGAGCGTATGCCAAAACTTCTGCGGTGTTCTTCTTTCCGGCCAATCTGGCTGCCTGTTGCAGGTCCCGGTCGGTAAAAGAGTTCAGGAAAGCCTCTCTTGCTACCTCATTGATGTAGTCTTGGCCGAAGCTAGGATAAGCCAGATGCACTAACCTCTCGATATCGGCGCATAGTTGTTGTAAAGTTTCTCCTGGCTTTTGAAGTCGATTGCGAAGTTGAAGTCGATAAACCTCTTGCATGTGTTGATCACCGTAACGCATTTCCAGCGCTTGAACTAAGAACCCGTAGCTGTTGCGATGTTCTGCTGGTATTGACTGCAATATTTCTGCTGCTGTGCCCCTTAGTGACAACGTTAAGGCCGTTGCTTTCTCCTCCTCAGTCCAGAAATTGCCTGCTGCTGCTGCTTCGAATTGGAGCTTATAAGTAGACCATGGGCTTTGCCCGTCGAAAGTTGGAGGCTGCAGTTTCCTAACTCCGATGACTTCGTGAGATGCCGTCGCTGGGTGATGAATCTTTACTCTTTCTAGCTCGGCTCTGACCGATTCTAGCTCAATCTTCAACTTTTCATCATTTTCCCTCATGGAATTTTCGAGCTTTTCCAGATCATTCTCTACATTTGCTTTAATGGAAGATTCGAGATTTTCCAGATCATTCCTCACATTTTGCTTTACGTTATCCAGCTTTTTATCAACAGAGAGTGACATTAGTTCGAATTTCTGCTCCATCTGGTTTCTCTGTTCTTCCATAGACTCTTTGAGTTCTGCTAACGAGCGTTCATGAGCTACTGCTAACAATTTCTGTTCATCTTTTAACGCCAACACTTCCGCCGTGATCACTTCCTTCACCTCTGCCGATGCACGTTCTTGCGCTTCCTTCATCTCTACTGATGACCGTTCTTGGGCTTCCTTCATCTCAGCTGTCGCTTCTTTCATATCTGCTGATGCGCGTTCTTGTGCCTCTTTCATCACCATCAATGTCTTAAGAAGTTCTGCCATACTCACTGTCGCTTCTTCTGGCTCTGCTTCTACCTCGCCTTCAAACATGTAGGTTTCAGGATCCTTACCTTCGTTCACCATAGCTTCTCGAAGCAGGGCGGTTAGGGAACTTTTAGCCCCCACCGTTGACAACGAGCGTTTACTTAATTCTTTTTTCAACTCTACAGTGCGCAAATCCACTAGCTTTCGACCCATTTTATTAATAAGTCCTTATTTCTCACGCACAAAATTTAAATTCCAATCACAATTATTGTTCAAGTTCACTTATTTCACTTATCTCTTAATTAATCCCACTTCTGACACCAATTGTTACGTTTTTACGGCTTAACGGATTCGTAGGATTAATTAAGGAATACACTTTTTAATTATCCACAATAATTTATTTATTACAAACCAATCACAATTTAAAAATAAACACAATTCTTAGAGTTCACTATAATCACTAGCAAATTTAATATTTCGCACTGTTCAATTCTAATTATCGCTTTTTATTTCACTATAAATCACCACTTTTCACTTTGGAACACTTGTATCGCCTTTATAATCAAAACTGACTCGATAGCGGCTGCCAGGCGCTTTTATATAGGCAGCTTCACCTTTGTCTACTTTCTGGAACCTTCTCGAGTCCCTTTTCTCGAGCCTAGTGGTATGTTCTTTTATTTCGTTAAGTTTCGACCAGCTTGAAGTTGTCTTCGCTTATTGCTCGTTAGTTTAGTACATAAATTCTTAGTTCAGACAACAACCGAAAATCGTCGATTCATCCTCTCGACAAACAGATGGCGCATAATCATCACAATATATAGATAGATATAGTGGAAAGTCTGTCGGATCTATAGTACGCTTGAGAAAATTCAGGCCAACGACAGATGCAGGAAGAATAGTGACGAATCTACTGACGGACTTGATACAAATACTATTTGAAAATATTTATGAATTCCTATTTACATTAAAACCTAAAAGTAACCGAGTAAAAATAATTTTTTTCGGAAATTGTATAGAAATGACGTACATTGTTTAATCAAAAATCGTAAAGAAAAGTGATACTTTTCTAGTTAGCAACACTTTTCTTCACGACTTTAGATATAACTTTAATTACAGTGCGATTAATTGTCAACAGAAAATGGCATACTTTGACCAATTATTATTTCTTTACAATTTTTGATTTTCAATGTAAGTATTAATATTTTCTTTGCAATTTTTGATTTTCAATATTAAATGTACGTCATTTCTATACGATTACCGAAAAAATAGCATGTTCAACGCGCTAAGAAAAGTGAGTTTTCCAGCTCGTGTAAATTTTAATCCACTCGCTCGCTACGCTCGCTCGCGAAAACTATCACCTTTCTCACTGGAAAACTATCACTCTTCTTTACTTGTAGAACAATCTACTATTATTAGCTAATTTTCTTAAAAGCATACACGCGGTGCACCTAGTACGTATAGCATATAAGTGCGCATCCCACACGGGTATGCACGCTTCCGCCACAGGCATGGATACTACCGCCACAGGCACGAAAATCTAAACATTCGCCTCATGGAAGTAAGCTGGTGACATATGTAAGCGTACATGCATTGCATTCAGAGATTCATAAAATTGCAATGTTTTTTCCGTCCCGGCTTTCACACATAGCCCGAAAATCTAAGTAAAGAGTGCATGCAAGGTGCATGTGTTTGTTGTGCATACTTGTGTGTGTTATTTCGAATGAGGCATTACAGAAAAGGTTAAAAGTAGTCCGACCTTTGCGTGGCATGCATTCCATTCATGGAACATTCCGTTAGGTCGTATTTGAATACACACACTTCTATATTATTTATCAACGAATTGAACGCATGTACGCTTGGATATGTCACCAGCTGTATGCATGCTCCGCTCCCGCTACATTCATGATCATTAATAATTGCATCCGCATTGGCATAGACTATTCCAAACCCAAGTATTGTTTTACCAAGCAGTCCGCCATCCACATCCAATGAAGCTTTGCCTACGCTAGCCGCTTTAACTACGCGAACGAGAGTCAGTCTACTTGAGTATGGTATTGGTACCCTTTATGTCCACCTAACCAATTACGTGATTACTTCGTCCCATACAATCTTTTAGGGAGCCAATTAATTTTAAAGGGAGCAAAAAGATATGCAATCAACCTTTTTTCAAATTCTTCTTTCTATGCGTAGTTGAAAATAATTTATTTTGGCTGATTAAACCGAATTCGAAGCATAAAGTTGAAAAAACATTTTTTACAAACCTTTATATTTTCAGGCGATGTAGGGGTAGTTTCACTTTACTATTACCCCTTATCATAAAATTTGCTTTGTTATAAATCAACCACTTTTGAATATAAATGTTGCAAAAAATGTATTTTATTAGATTGTTTTTGATTATAATTAAAATTATCGCGAAAACACTTAAAAAGGGGAATTTTTAAGCATATTTAAAGGTGACATCCATATTTTAAGACTGTGGGACCCTGATTATCGTAATCAGCGACCCAAAAAACATATCAGAAACGGTTTGCACAACAGTGTAATGTTTTTACATAAACGATTCGTCCACGGTATTCAGAAAGAAGGTAATGTAAAAGACTGTATACTGTATACGGTATTTTAGTGCTGATGTCACGTGCGGGACACTTCCCATTTAAAATCAAAGCTGTTGTTGTTGTTTCAGCATTACGGCTGACGTCACCAGGTGCCCATTTTTTACGGTATTCGAAGCTGCCGTCGCTTTTACATTACCTTCGTTTTCTGTATACCGTGCGATTCGTCGATTTGTGCAAGTTAAAAAAATTGTAATTTAAAAAGGGGAAAGGTCCAGCACATCTCACCAAAGGGGAAGTGGGTGCCAATTTTAAACAACAGCACCTCACACATTTAATTCACCACTCCCTTTTGGTATTCTAAGCACCCAAACCACCTCCGAAAATTCTTCTCGTATATGCCGCTTCCAACATGTCAGTCAACTCCAAAGTGTCCGCGGCATAAGCCCGGCCAGTGACCAAACCACAAGAAAAATCTGGAATAATTCACCTCTACAGAATGGTGAATTTGTATTCCTATAATGAGATAAAGCAAAGTCTGGGCGACAACGTAGCTACATGCCAGAAAATCTATGCAGTAAGGCAGAGTGTATTTTAACTGTTGCACACACAGCCCCGAGTGTAATCGTCTCTTGTACCCCGTCCACCCCTTTTCACATCGTTATACGAAAGTTCTGACGATTTTTCATGTGTGAGAGCGTTACACGAATGAAATTGATTCACTCTCATGTAATTTTTTTTAAGAAAACGTCCCTAAAGAAGTTTTACTTCAAAAAAAAAAAATATTTCTAATAAAGTACATATATCGGTAGCCTAGAGGTATGACGCTGGAATGCTGCCCCGCGGAACCAAGTTCAATCCTCGGCCGGCCGTGGTGAAGTATAATTTTTTTTACTTCGGTGGAACATGTTTTGAATCTATCACCAAATTATATTATTTAATAATGATACTCAGAAGAACATAAAAATTTACTTATGTAATTAAAAGTGAAAAAATATCATTTTCTTGATTTTTTATGGTCATCCAGTCTGAAGCGTTATTCAACAGAAAGAATACCATGAAAAAGCGTAATTAGTGGCTAGTATCTAGGCACAACATCCTACTAGTTATCTTAAAAAAATACTCGAAGGACCACTTTATGTTCGGGTAAAACATAAGAAAACAAAAGACTTTAGAATAAAACAATTTATTTGACCGAGCAATTCGAATGTTAAATAAGTACTGATTATTCAATTTA
>OX465283.1:61440107-61492564 GCA_949987705.1 Thereva unica | reverse complement strand
AAAATGTTGCCACTCTTTTCTATTTATAATCAATAAGTTCTACAATCAGTAACAAAATGTAATTGCCTAATTTAAGCTGAATAAGTGTAGGCCTATCTGCAGTCATTTTCTATATCCTTGTCCCCAAAAATGCTTTGTTTTCACGTTCTATACTGCAGCATTGTGCCAGCGAAATAACATAAATCTTCTTCTACAAAAATCTCCCGATTATATCTGCTCTCGACTCTCTCCCAAATATAGGGAACCTCGGTCACCATTTTTGGTAGGCATTGGAAATAGTCGGCGCACATCCAGTTTTCGGCACATAAAATTAGCATTGAAATTCGATTTTGAATCTTAATTGCTTCATCCCTGAGCCGTGGGCTCCCTCTAACACAAAATTCTAAATTGTCACGATTTTATGTTGGCTATGAAGAGTCCACCCACCCTGCACCCTTATTTTACGTGATTATCTTGGAAAACATTTGAATATCAACAATAATTTTCACATAATTTCGATTCAGAATGCGGCTTTGTCGAAAGGTAATTAATACGAAGTGGCGGAAGGAAGTTGTTTATTCTACCAAATTATGGCGAACCTAATTTTGGCACGGGGCGAGTAGCCATTGTTTTGATGTTCAGTTGATTCGAATGCAGGCACAAATTGATTTTAAAATTTGATTTACTAAATAGAAAAACAAAAAAAAATTATATTTTCCCTCATTTTAACAAAAGTTGAGCATTTTTTGCGAATGTTCTGCTTTGTTTGTTATTTACCCTCTTTAAAAGTAGGATAGTGGTGCTCCTTTGTTGGGGAGCTGAGAATAAATGAAAACTACTTTACACTTTTGTGCTGTTTGGAGTGGGCAAAAAGCACATAGCAAGGAAAGAAAATATATACATACATACATATATACAAAAACAAAGATACAAAAACAAAATGAAAATGAATTTCTTGACGCTTTTTAAGTTCTACAAAATTATTCTTGAACGTTATTAAGGCCACGCTTCCTTTCTGTGTAATGGAAGTGCATTCATCTACAGAGATTTCATGGGAAAAACACTTCGGTTGGTTTGGTCCTCTCATTTTTTAAAGCAAAGGATCTCCCACAAATCCCCAACATTATTCTTCTGGATTTACTTGAAAGCATAAAGAAGAAATGTTTTGCTTTTATTGAATTCTCCACTTTTTTTACTTTCATTTCAAGTTTATGGCCTTCATGTTGCTTATGTATTGGTTGGGTATGGTCAGTTTATTATCTCCTGTAGGGCATTAAGGCCGTTCAAGAGTGAAAGATGGCCTTTTACGTCCTTAGTTTAATAATGGCTATAAATTTTTTTAATGGGGATTCGTTAAAGATTGACTTATGAGATCAGCATTTGTGATTAAATCTTACTTTATGATGACTAAAATGTATGCGTTGATGAAGTCAAAATGCTTTTGGTTAATATGCAAGTTTCCGTTGACAATGGTAGGTATATGATAGTGTGTCCTGGTCCAAAATGTCAAACTAAATGTGCAAACTTTAAGCATCAGAATATTTACTCCATTAATGTGCCATCTGTATAGATTACCATGTGCAAGTTTCGAAGTGATGATCACTGGTCGCTGATTATGGCCACATTGTATCGTCACATAAAGGGTATGGAAGATTGCAAACTTTTGCAAGTTGATCTTGATACCTTTTACTCTTGGTGTGCTAACAAAAAACCTGGTTCTTAATATTAGTAAATGTAAAGTCATGACTTTTAGTAGGAGACGTGAGATCCTGTAATAACTACACCTTTTCTGATGAGGGTATCCCTCGTGTTAATTTTGTTAAAGATCTCGGGATTCGATTTGATAGTAAGCTGTATTTCTCCACTCACATCAACTATATCTCTTCCAGAGGTTGTTTAGTCCTAGGTTTTATAAAAAGGTAGTCCAAAGAATTTAATAACCCGTTGGTTACTAAACACCTATATTCAACTTAAGCTCTCTTCACAAGCGTCGTGAGGTGGCCGATGTTGTATTTGTTCATCAGCTACTTAATGGAAAGGTCGACTCAGGTTTTCTAAGTCGCCGTGCGTCATTTAGAGAGAGTCGCTATAATCTGAGAGGACCACCTCTTTTACACATCAACTCCTCTAATACCGGAGACAGATTTGTGGTATAGCAATTGAGATCGGGATATTGCAATATTGCCATATTGCAATATAAAAATTTGAAGACACACTTGCATCAGTATACTGAGTTGTTTTGGTTGTCATTTATCTGTCAAAAAAATAAACAACTAACTCCTTCAACTGACATAAAAATCTTTGATAGGTAGTGCTGCCAAAATTGAAGAATTAAAATTCTGTTCGAAATTATCATTTTGGGTTATGCCCAGACTATTCTTCGGTTTAAATCTAGGGTATACTGAGCTATACCACGAAGTTTTTCTCAATTGGGATATTGAGTTTCAATGTTGAGTCTGAGTGTATACCGAGATTTTTTCTCAGTATATAGAGACACACCTGAAGTATATTGCAATATTGCTCATATTGTAATTACTATACCACAAGTGTGTCTCTGGTATAACACGAATTACTGCAGATTTGAACCTGTCAATCGCATGTTCATTAACGTGAACCAAAATATTAATGTCTGGGCATGAGCGTGAGCATTAGTAAAGATGTCCTTAAAAGGAGTCTTTTAAATCTCACGTGACCACCTATGTTTCCTGTTGCTTGCGTGGGTTATATATGTTAATTTGGATTTTTTTTTAATTACTAATTTTTATGTTTGCATGCTTAGTTGTGAGCTTCATCTCAGCGCTTGGTTGTGCTGAGTAGGTAAATTTTTCTTGGCCCAGCTGAGAAGTGCGCCTTCTGTATTAGAAGGGTTAACTCTATTACTAGATAATAAAATATCTTGCGCTTGATGAAGAGAACACTGCAACAGGCAACATTAGATTTTTTTTAAATGTTAGATATAAGGGTTACCCTGTTTGTAAAAGAGAATTGTGAACTATTAACCTCTTTTGCTGGTAAACTTACAAAATTTGGTTTAGTTAATTACCTTCAATTATTAGCCATTATTAGGTGGATAATTAATTGAGCTAATCTATGAGCGGATCAAACTCTGATTGATTCGGCTAAGCTTGGGTTAAGACATATTCACAGCTAACAAAAAAAATTTTTAAACGATGCCACAAAGGACTCTTTTATTTCCTGATAGTGGGGTTGGGCGTTGGGTTAACTACCGGACCCTGTAAAAACACATCAGTTAAGAAAACCCAAGAACGGACTGGAAAAATGACAACGACAACAACAACACCTGGAAATGATTTGCGGAGCATGGAACACGCGAAATATGTACAGAGCTGCAGCAGTTAAGTCACTATTAGATAAAGTGAGCAGATATGAAATAAAATTACTCGCCTTGCAAGAGATCAGATGTATAGGAGACAGGGCAATGGACCTTGGTAACTACAGGATATTCTATAGCTGCGGAAGAGAGCATCGGAGTAGGGTTCGTAGTACAGAAGTTAATTGTAAACAATGTCAAAATTCAAGCCAATCAGTGAAGGACTATTTTCAATACGACTCCGAACGAAATTCACCCAGTCACACTTTCGATCATAAGCGCACATGCGGAGAGGGGGGGATAAAGCGTACACGACGAAGGACACTTTCTATTATAAGCTTGAAAATGCATATGACCCGGCCCCTTCCAACTACATCAAGATGGCGATGGGAGGCCTGAACGCAAAAATTGGAAGAGAGAACTGGCCCAGACCGACTGTTGGAAAGGAAAGTACGAAACATAAAAAGATAACGGACGGATGTTATCAACATATTTCCCAAGACAGATCAACACATTTCCCAAGACAGATCAACATATTTCCCAAGAAAGCATATTCACACATACACATGGTAATCTCCCAGCGAAAGACCTGCAACCAAACAGACCATATTCTCATAGACAAAAGAGCATCTTCCAGTATCCAAGTAAGATCCCTTCAGAGGTGCGAATTGTGAATCTTACCACTTCCTAGTTTTAGTTGGATTCAGACGTCGGCTGTCCACTCAAGAAAAAGGAAACAGCAAACAAAAGAAATTCGACGTTGACCGCCTGCAGGAACAGACTGTGTTGGAGAGATATCAGGCAAATCTAGTGAATGGTACGACGAGGATTATATGCCCAAGAAAGGGGACAAATTCAGCTGTGGAAACTATAGAAGAATATCTCTTTAAGTACAATATATAAAACTAGTAGGGATGTGGGTTCGACCCGTTCGGTCCACACGAACAACTTCCCAGTATGATGGATGTTGAATATTATGATTGGATATTTTAATAATAAATGAACAATAGGCAATATAGAATATATGTATAATACCGAGAATTTTTCACAATTGTTTATCAATATTTTCGCTAAAATGTCAAACTAAATGTGCGCACTTACAAGATTAGGATGACGAAAATGTATATAAAATTGATGTGTTAATGTTTTTCGGCACCTCAATGAAGTCGATATAGTTTTTAGTTCGCGCGGTATCGTGCAGGTACAAAAATCACTTAGTCATTTAAACCAAAAAACCGCTGGACGGATTATTATAAAAATCTTATCAGATTATATTGTCGCTAATACGCTTCGAACGGCACCTCAAGTAAGTCAATATCTTTTGTGGTTCGGGCCATATCGTGCAGGTACAAAAATCACTTACGCCGCTTAAACAAAAAAACGGCTCGACCGAATTTTATGAAAATCTTTTCAGATCATATTTTGGTTAATACTCTTCGAACAGCACGTCAATTAAGTCGATATCTTTTATAGTTCGCGGGATATCATGCAGGTGCAAAAATCACTTCAGTCATTTAAACCAAAAAACCGATGGACCGAATATTATAAAAATCTTTTCAGATTATATTGTCGCTAATACGCTTCGAACGGCACCTCAAGTAAGTCAATATCTTTCGTGGTTCGGGCGATATCGTTCAGGTACAAAAATCACTTACGTCGCGTAAACAAAAAAACGGCTGGACCGAATTTCATGAAAATCTTTTCAGATCATATTTCGGTTGATACGCTTCGAACGACACCTGAACGAAGTCGATGTCAGTTTTGGTTGGCGCGATATCGTGCAGGAAAAAATGACCACATCCGTACGCACATACACACACACACACACACACACATACTTCCTCCCAATTTTTTGCTTAAAATGCTCCTGGGACCTTGAAAGATGAAAATACGTTGAAATTTTCGATTTCGATTTTCGGACCGATTACAATAACTTCCTATACTGGGAAGTTAATAATGCCAAATTTAATTAAAGCCAGACCGGAATCTTATGCAAAAGCAGCAATAAGTGAATATTTAAGGATTGTTGATCAGTTGGATCCAGAGGAAATAGATCAACAATGGACCAACTTTTTTCAATAAGGCAAATCCTCCGAAAATGCAACATTAGTCCAATCAATCTAAAATAGCTCCATGTAATTTTTGCGTTAATTGCCAACAGGAAACAAAAAATATGGTCATAGAGGGAAAAAAATTCTAAAAAAGATAGCGTTTTCTTTTTCGGATTTTGGAATGGCGAACCTAACCTAAAAAATCCCGGAAAGTGTAAAAAACGCTTTTTAGCGAATAAAAGAAAAACGTGACCTCGGATCGAAAAAAATCAAACTATAAAGTTGTAGCTATTCAAATTATCTTTCGAATGATGTATATTGTGTTATAGGTTAGGCCACAAAACATAGAGAAAAATGGCAAAAACTGTCGAAAATCAGGTTATTTTAATTTGTTAATAACTTTCGTTTAACGCCACTTACTTATTTGCTATTTGGTACAAATATTGCTTCTTAGTGGCTGAAAAAACGGTGTAATTTTTTTAGCGAAATAAAGAACAGGTTCCTTGAAATTTCACTTTTTGCAAAAAAGGCGTTCTTGTAAAAACGTCCCTCTTGGTTCATGGATTTCGCTGGATCAACGTTCGAGAGCTTAAAATTTTCTTCAAAGATTGTACTATCATGTACATGTAAAAAATAGTGGATTTTAAAAGCGTACAATTCAAAATGGCCCCCAAAATGTATTAATAATGTAAAAAACATATGTTTGGTTGAAAAAACTGACTTTCTGAGTCTGTTTTTTCATTATAAATACGTTTTTGGGGACAATTTTGAGCACTGTTAAAATTTCAAATGCTCCAGGTGTTTGATGCGAAGGTTAGAAGTTGTTGTCATGACCCATGCTGTCACGGCCCATATTGTCCCCATTGTTGCGTTCTCTGAACCGTTTCTAACTCTATAGCAAGGACAAGGAGGGTATGTCCATTCAAACAGCCCCAGTCAAAAGAGAAAATGGGCTTACAGCGGGCGAACACCGACCGCTTGGCTTTTAAGGGGGATATGATGGCCGTAGATTTTTTAACCAATTTTAATGAGAGAACATACGGCCTCACAACGGCCAAACTTGAACAAAAAATTTAAATAGCCATGAACTAAGCTGTACACGCGGGCATTCCAGGGCAAATTTTAGCCACAAAAGTATTGTTGAAGTTCTTTTATGGGAACTTGAAAATTGTCGTTATGTACAGTATCGATTTATCTTACAAGATTGTGGGTGTGTGTGTGGTGTATGGCCGTACTGCCCTGCAACCAGCCTTCATATGCCCTTCACATGGCCGAGGACTATTTTTCAATTACAATTTTTATTCGGGTGGTGAGGTTGAAAACGGGGATTTTCGTTATCCCAATGGATAACCAGTGCAAAGCGCATTACTAACACTGCTCAGGCATCCTTGCATGCTTTCACTGATCTCTGTTGGAAATATTTCTGACACCATTTTGACTAGGTCATCGGCGTATGCTACTGCCTTTGCTCCACTTCTGTCTAGCTTTTGCAGTATGCCATGTATCTTTACTAACAAGTTAAAAGGGAGGTCACTTCTTCTTGTAGTACATCTCTGTTTGGACATTTCATTTCTATTTTTGTTTTCAACTACGCTTGGATTATTATCAAGCTAAACATAGTCATTGCCTGAGATTTGCTTTTATTTTTAGGGCTATGAAAGCTTCTGGAATCTACTCGATATGTATGTTGTTAAAGGCACTTCCAACGTTAAGAAAACTGCCAGGTGGTATGTTTGTATACTGTGTCAGGGTGTATTTTTTTATGTGAAAGTCTAAGCTTAGGTATTGTTTGTAATGTATTTGATAGATCGAATGTAAAGGCAGTGAAGACACATCTTCCAATTGAATGTGAGAGTCGTTCACTCTTTTAGGTATCGTGAGTACGACGGGAAATTTTAGATGTAGTATTTTTAGAGGTAACATCTGCAGGATTCATTTATTTTATGCGAATTGCAACACACGTGAAAGACTTTTATCAAAGAGCTGGTGCTTTATATAGCCAAAATTTCATATTTTTGGATCTAGTTTATATTGTGATAAAACATAAAACTGTAACTAAGTATACAATACACATTGCATTCCTTTCTTGTATTCATTTAAATTTATCACCATTCACATTAAATATGTTAAATTTCGTAATTTTGATCCAGATCGTAACATGTTTCACGCTTATGAATGTTCTTATCCACCATATGTATGTTCATTTATCATTATTAAATCCCAAAGAAAGTGCTGCTGTTCAACACTTGATACATCACGACATTCGTATATTAAGAGGTAAACTTTTTCTCTGCGAATAATTCTTTTTTTTCCTTCTTTTTCTTTATGTGTATGCTTTTAAAATTTCATCTGCACATCATGCAAGGTAACCAGAGATAGGAAAGAGTAGCTTCTCCTCATCCTGCATCATCATCTACCATATACAGCCCCCCCCCCCCAGTAGCAGGGATTTTATGTTTACCTGGATACGTTATCTGGAGGAGTTGTTACAGTATTTATCCCCTGCTTCGCCGTCAGAAACAAAACACTTGACGTCTGAATGAGATGAGTGAGTAGGTAACATGGGAAGAGTCTTAATTGACCCAAATGTATACATCAGCATCAACAAATTGCGAAGGTTCACAACGAAAACACAAACACGTAATTATTCATTGCGGAGGAGATTCCAAGGATGAAGGACACATAATGATTTTTTTCCCAACATTTATCATAATTTGGACATGTTAATTGAGGCGCATGCAGAGGCATATAATTTTATCAAAATTATGTTATTCTTGCAATGTTTACGTTTAGGGATTGCAATACCGGTATACCGGTATTTGAGGTAAAATAATAAAATCCCGTTCATCCCGTTCAATACCGGCATTGACGGTATTGAAAAACAATTTTTTTATTCAAATAATTTGTATAATTTTAATTTCTAAAAAAATTTTGAAATCATTTTCTATGAAAAAATATTTCGTTAAATTTTGAATTTTGCATGAACTACATGATACTTTGCATGTAGTAGGCATAGTGAGGGAGTAACTATAGCATAGCAAACATTTAAGAAAATTTCATTTTTGCGTAGAGTAGAACCACTTTATTTTATAGCTAGCAAAAAACCCACGTGCGTGGGTTTTATGCGGGATCAGTAATGCGGGATCCGCGGGATTTGCGGGATTGAGGTAGTAGAATCACAAGTTCTAAGAACCGAAACAATAGAGAATAGCTAATTAGGCAAAGTATTAATATACATATGTATGTATTTAGGCCCCCCGAGACGACTGATTTGCAGCTGTTTCGTAATATTCGGAAGTTGGAATCCATACATGGGTCGACGGAAATGAAACTCATTTGAAACTAGTTTGAATTGCTCGCGTGCGACTGTTCTTACGGATTGGAAGCGATTTCAGTTAAATGGCTCCACTTAATCTGAACTACTTGACATTTTGTCAAAACCTCGTGACTAAAAACTAACACCAATTGGTCCAAAATCAGTTGAGCTCGTGTGTGACTTTCATTTTAATTGCTAACTGGTTGTACTCTTGATTATTGTGAAACCAGTTTGAAATTGGGATTGCAAATCAGTCGACTCGAAGGGCCTTGCACTCAACAAAATTTAAATTCGTTTATTTGTACATAACTGCCTACTAAGAAATACTGCAATGACACAAAATCGTTTAAATATATTTATGTGCGCGTATCCGAACGTGATCAACTATGAGTTCCCATCCAAAGTTTACCCTGGATTAGCTGAGAGTAAGCTCCCATGGAAACGGAGGTTAAGTAAAATTTCGTTAAATCCAAGAAAATTCCACGAAACACGTCGGATTAAGCCGGGTTTAGCATATGGGTTTGTTTAAGTGTAAGTGTAAATGTAAAGTTACTCTATGCCTACGACAGGGGATTCCCTACGTACATTACTGTGTTTCCATGAACCGAGGTAGAGTTTTCGTAGAGTAAAGAGAAACCTTTTTCCCTCAAGTTAACTAACTCGATACTGTTTTCATGACGGCTCTGGGCGAAAGTGACAGGTAAATAATATTGCATTGCGTCGCCATTGGTATGTGGGCAGTAAAGGTAACTCAATCACACACATATACAAAACTCGGCAGAGCCGGGCTGGTTAACGAAACTTTACTCAACCTCCGTTTCCATGGGCGCCTACTTTGAGAAAACTCAGGGTAAACTCTACATGGAAACACAGCGTAGGGGACTACCTTTGCTGCTAATTGTGTTGTTTTTCAAAAGAACAACTGAGTCAGTCAACCAAAGTATTCTGGCCATTTCTAAACTACGCTGGAAGTGATTTCGCATAGCATAAACTCTGATGAAATCGAGAGCAATTTCGAAATTTAAATTTTTGCTACTATGTAAGAAAGTTCCAGCGTAGTTCAGAATTGACCTGTATACCTTGTTTGACTGTAGTTTGTTATGCTCTTATTTCAAATAATACTTCATGAATTCATGAACATAACTATTTAGAAGAAAATCTATAAATTTTTTTGTAGTCCCGAAAATCCCGCGGATCCACGGGATTGTTGACCTCAATCAATAAAAAAAAAGATTGTTTGCTTTGCACAGTCCGCGATAGGAAAAAGATATAATGAAAAAGAGAACAAATCTGCAAAATTGATTTTGGATACAACCTTAACAACCCCTAGATATTGACTCTCATTGGAATCAGAATACAATTGGAAAAATTCGTCCGCTATGTTGGCGCTGCCATTTAGAATTTCTAAGTTTTGATCATAAATTCGTTACTTGCAGCCTTAAAAGCCCCTAGATATCCACTTTGGATTGGATTGGAATCGGAATAAAATTGGAACATTTCGTTCGCTATATTTGCGGTGCCATTTTGAATTTATAAGTTCTGATCATAAATTCGTTATTAGCGACCTTAAAACCCCTTAGATACCAACTTTCATTGCAATCGGAACACAATTTGCTAATTCATATTTGGGTGGCCATTTTGAATTTCGGTCATTTTGCGGCGGCCATGTTGAATTTCGAAAATCATGCTTCGAGGTGTTTCATGGAAGACCCCCACGGACCTTCATAAAAATTTCGAAGCTCTGTGGTGACTGGTGCGCCCGCTATAGCGCACACATAAATACGTATAGCTCTTTCTGTTATTGTATTTCTTTTTATTAATAGCGGTATTATACCGGTAATCGTGAAAAATAATGCCGCAATACCGGTATTCAAAAATCCGGTATTTTTGCAAACCCTATTTACGTGTATAACTCCATTTCCGTATCCTGTTTTATCTACTAAAGATGCCGAAATAACTGAAAACAAGGGAGGCGTACTCGGAATACTTCGCAAGTACCAACGTCTTTAATTGAATTGTCTTAAACGAATTTTTGTTTTAGACATTTTTGATCCTTGCTTTTTGTAGTCAATCCTCGTTCAACTTTTTAATGGATTCTCAATTAGCAGAATGCCACCAATTTAATCAACGTCTTTTGAGTAGGGTGGAAAGTCAAAGACACAAGCTCCAGGACTCGGTATTTATTGTTAAGCTTCTTTTTTATCATTTACAAGATTCTAATTTGCTTTAATTAACTTGAGAAAATCTTTTTGATATTGCAAAAGATTAATTATTGATTCCGTTTAAGGAGAAGGACGCTGTTTCCTTTGTTTTTGATGAAGGTCCGAAATCTTTATTGATTCAGCGATGGCTTTATGTGGAATTTCAAATTACTTAAAATTTAAGATTATTTCTTCAAACGGGAAAAACAAATTGCTGTCGTCTGCTAAGCAGATGTCGCAGTCTTATTCAAATAAAGTTGTGATTCTGTCAATGTCTTTTCATTTCTCTTAAAAATGTCTTTTTGATGAAAATAATCTCTTCAAAAATTGTAGGGAACAATTCTAGCTTTAATAATCTTGAAATGTGTTCTTGTTATTTCAAGTTCAACAATTTCTTGCTCTTTTTGTGATATAGCAAACTTTTCTACTTCAATTGATCTGGGTTTGAAAATTGATTGCGTCTCCTGCCTAACGACTTGATACTAATGCATTTCTGACGTGTATTAATATACGTTACTAAATTGATTCTTTTCTTATACTCACTTGGATTCGAAATTGGATTTAACGATTAGAAAAGAATTTTGTGAAATATACGATTTCAGATACGATAACAAATTGACCTGAATTGAATTGTATCCAATGACAATTCAATATTAACTCATTACTCTGGAATTTTGTGTTTATAGCAGTTTTTAAATTTATGAGAAATATTATTTAGTTTCAATTTAGTGTAAACATTTATTGGTGTCTGTTGCTTATCGAATTTATACTGTATCTAAATTTATGCTGTAGGATTTCCTTTGGCAGATTAAATGACTTTTTGTGTCAGAAACTGCGCAAAAATAGATATAGGAGTATAGTTCTGAATACACTTGATTTGTTTTTCTAGTAAACAAACTTACTTCCTTCAAGAAAAAGAATTCTGGAGTCACTAACAGCATTTTGCAGAAAAAACAATGGTAAGTTACTTTGAATAATTCAATTTGTTATCATTTTTCAGTAATTTATTTAATTTTTATAGAGTCCTTTCGATTGCCGCATCAACTTCTGCAACAAACATCCCCATCACCTCCATGAAGGAAAACAAACCGTACCAAATCAAGTTTATTAAACTGGATAATAATGGCGGAATTATAACAGAGCCCGCTGTAATCCAAGTAAGATGGAAAGAACATTTTGAACAATTTGAAATAAAAGGCATAATAAAAGCTTCAATGATAACAAAGCCCTGATTGTATATCCGCTGGACTCGTTAAAAGATATTAGCATAGTGGTAGTAGAGGAGCAGCCACTAGAAGTGGTAGTAGGGGAGCAGCCACTAGAAGTGACCACCATTTGATAGTAGCAACTATTCGCCTTAAAATCGCCGCAATCAGAAACGTCCAACGCGGTGCCATAAACCGTGGACGGTTTAACGTAGACAATCTGCGGGAGAGAGTTAAAAGGCGAGAATTTTCTGAGAAACTACAACAAACCTTAAGCCAGCAAAGAGTTTCTGACGAAAATAACATTGGAGAGTTGTGGAGTAATGCAAAGGGGCGCTATTATAACACCAGCGTTACTGCAAAGTAAAGAGAAGTGTCCAGCGGGATAAAGGGCAGCAGATAAATGAGCTCGCAGAAAAAGTGGAAACGCGGCCAACATCGGCAACAGTAAAGTGCTGTACCAAATTACTAAATAGCTCTCGGGAAAGCACTCTACTAAAAAGCATGCCGTTAAGGAAGGCTGCTGTGCAGCGACGAGGAGCAACTCCAAAGATGGAGAGATTACTTCTTCGCCACCCTGAATGGTTCACTTACACAGGAACTTCAGGACAGCAGCAACAATACACAGCCAGTAACAATCACCACCCGTGCACAATCCAAAACAGAAATAGTAACCGCAATTCATGCAATGGCCAATGGTAAAGCAGCTGGAAAAGATGACAACCCGCCAGAATTGTTGAAAGCCGCCACAAGCTGGAAAGAACGTGGAACACCTGTACCTTTCCGGAGGATTGGACGGAACGTATCATAGTCAAAATTCCAAAAAGGGAGACCTAACAATATGCGACAACTGTAGAGGCATTTTTCTATTATCTACTACGGGTAAAATCTTGTCCCACATTTAGTCCATGGAAATGGTAATATGGCAAAAATGCAGGACAAGGTTTTATTTTTGGGATGTGTAGAGGGGGTCAGTGTGAGCTTAAGTTTGAGTTTTCGGCATTCTAACCCCCCCATTTGGCCGCCATCTTGGAAAACGTGTGCAAATGGTTTTTCCACTATATCTCCGAAACGGTAAATCTTACCGAAAATTTGCAAGGACACTTTTTGTTTAGAATTAAATAATCTACAATTTATTAGTTAGAAATTTTGTGGCTAAATGAATAATTAAGAAGTTATAAGCCTTAGAACACAATATTTTCTTTTAAAGGCTATAACTTTTTTTCCTTCAACTTTAACAAAAAAATAATAACAAGTTTTTTGTAGAGGGTTTCATTAGGAATAATTTTCATTCATTACTTTTTTAATTTCATTCACTACGAAGGGTTTTACAGCGCCCCGAAGGTATGAAAGTGACAGATTTTCGGAATATTTTATTACAATTTTACCTCCTAGAAATTAGCAATAACAGCTAGCAAGTAATAATAATGAATGAACGACTATACGTTATAAGAAATGCCGATGTTTGAGTAATGCAATAAAATTGTTTCGCATTTTTTTGCGGGTTTTTATTGCTGTTATGCCATGTTTTATAAGGTACAGCAGCATCTTGGATTAGTCGTATTGGGGACACCACTTTAAAAACGCACCGACAAACTCTACCTCGCAGGTGGTGTGGCAATGAGTTATACAACTTGCAAACGCTTGTCATAAAATGAATACGCCCGTATGTTGCTAGATAGTTAGAATAAATGAAATACTTTTTTGTGCAGCCCTAAAACAAACTATTTTAAAAAAAGCGCTGAATAACCGTGACGTGGAACTGGTAGATAAATTCTGCTACCTTGGTAGTACTATTAGCGAAAATGGTGGGGCAGAATAAGACGTCAGTTCCAGAATAAATAAAGCACGCAGCGTCTCGTATATGGAGATCAGCGAAGAAACCCGTATTTAAAAATAATGAGTAGCCGGTGCTTTAAATCATTGATGAACTACATCAAGTTAACTCCGCCGCCGTCTGGTCACAAGTCAAGGGTGTGAAAGAGACCTGCCGAATTGAGCGAAGAAACTAGGCATGAAACCGCATTTTTTAAAGCGGCACCCAAAGCAGCGTATCCGTCCAGCTAACGGGTCAAAGTAGAAAAGAAGACATCAAGTTATGTAAGTCACTTAATTACTTTGGAAATAGGTCAATGAAATTGCGACTTACTTCTCACACTCAACTGCGTCCAAACCTACTGAGGTGTTGCATGGAATTTTTAAACTCTACACGTTTTCCAGAGTGATAACATTTATGGGGCCATCCTATTTTGAAGAATATCTTATAACGTTTTACCGCGATAATTTTTTCACATTGTGCTATCTCCTTTTTTATGTACCGTGCAGAGGATGCCTTTTTTCTAGTCTTCTGCTCATCTGCTTCTTCTAGTTTTTGTTTTCAGCTCCTATATTTGGACAATTTATTCACGAATCGCTTGGTGTAGTGTAAAGCCTGAACTACATTGAAAAGCGGTGCAGTGCAGCACTGCGCAGTGAAATCTAGAATTCTTGTAACTAAGGGTGTGTTTCTTTACTCATTCCATAGAAGGAACAGAACAAAAAGAATACTTGATGGAATATTCGGAATAGAATGAATAAAGAAACGCACCGGGAATGACAGTAAACAAGCTGAAGAACAATGTCGATTTATACGAAAGAGTTATTGTGTATTTTAAAAATATCGTGGGAGCTATTTTTCGAAAGTGATGATGATGATGATAATGGAAGAGCACCAAAACGCAAACGCTTAGATAAAAATCAAGGAAGGAAACTAGAAACAAGGAAGCCCGAATTAATACCTTTAATTATAATGGCATGTTGCATTCTGCATAATGTATGTTTATTTGAGAATGATCTACTCGATTTTGATTTCATAGCTCCAGAGGGTGATATTTTGCCATCACAAGATACTCCAGATGGAATGGCACAGGCAAAAAGAGGTAGAATTGCAAATCTATTGAATTAAGTATATAATTTTGTAAATAAATATAAATATTGTAACAAAAATAAATTTATTTCTAAAACATAACAAAATAATTAGCCTCCTTAGCTCAAAATTTAATAATAACAATTAATAAAGTCTTCTATTTTAATTTTTTGTGATTTTGTCCACAAGTTTTTCAAAAAGGTCGACGAATCTTCTTGTTACAACCATTTTTTCTTCATGTCTTCTGGCTCTTGCAGCTTCTTCTGCGTTTTCATTTTTCCTTTTCTTTGATGCTGATGTTGCTGGTAATGTTGAGGAAGAGGTATCTTCAATAATGTCATCAAAATCGTAACTGGCTTTTTGTTGTTGGTAATCTGGACGTATATTAATGTAGGGGCAACCGGGTAATTGTGACGCGAAAACAAAAAGTTGAACTTCAAACAGCTGTAGTTTTTATAAGCAATAATTAATAACTTTTGTAATCGTGTAAGTACCTTATTTAAATCTTCTGAAACAACAATGAAACGTTATAATATGTAAAAAAAAACATGGGAGACTAACAATAACAAGTTTTGTAACTTGACTAAAACGTCACAATTACCCCTACAGTCCGGGGTAAATTGTGACGTGATATGGGGTAATTGTGACTTAGTGAATAATTGTTGTTAAAATATTATAGTAACGTACAAAATTGAACAAAACAACTGAACAATGTTATAATAACAAAAATTATACTTTACTTTATGTTTATATTATTATTTATTAATAATTTTCATAAAACTTTGTCTCGGTACATGGTATCTAAAATGGCAAATGGTATCTGGTATGGCAAATCTAATTAAAAGTTTTAATCATAATTCGTGAACAAATCACAATCGTTCCGTTTCACTTCTTTGGTTTTCTTCCGCGTTTTTTCTGTTCTTTCGCAGGTTCATCTTCTTTTTCGAGGCTTTCTTTTTTGGTTTTTTTCGTCGTCAACTTTCTCTTCTTCACTTCCTCCGCGTAGTTAGCCGTTGTTATCATCTCAGCAACGTCTATTCTTCTTCTTCTGATTTTTGTTTGATCTGCCGGTTTGATTTTTTCCAAAATCAACTCCTCCATGATTACCTTGTTACCACGATCGGTGAGTGGTAATTTCGGCACTTGTTCAGCAGGTTGGTCGAGTGTTTCAGCACTGCTGTTGTTTGGCTGGACGTTCATAGCTTCCTGGGAGTTCTGTTCACGTGAGGTGCTGGATGTCGCCACTGCTGGTCGTTCTGACTGAGACGTTTCTTGTCCTGTGAAATTAAAAATTGATTGATCTGGTGTTAAGTTTTAAATTTTGATTTAATGAAAATCGTAATATTACCATGCACAAATGCTTTGTATCTTCTGAGTTTTTCAGGGTGATAACTCGACTCTGGTATCGCAGATTGGTTCACTCTCATCGGATGATTTAGGTCGAAGATCCCAGTATGTTTGAATCCACTCTTCAGGTTTGCTTCCCAGTTGAATCCAGCCCATGTTTTACCAAGGACGTTGGAAAAGTGTGTTTTCGACAGCCGTTTTCCGATGTTCGATTTTGCCCACGAACATAAATTTTTGTCCCAGTCACTTTTCAAGCTGCGAAACACACAAACATCCAATGGCTGCAAAATGTGCGACGTGTGTGGCGGTAACTTCAAAATAGCAACGTTGTGCGAAATCGCCAACTGGATCAGCTCGAAGCTAACGTGAGATAGGTGACCATCATAAATCACCAAGTTTTTGGGTTCATTGGATATATGAGGCAACAAAAAATTTTTGAACCAGTGGAAAAACGCTCGCTCAGTCATCCAACCTTTTTCCGTGATGTGGTAGCTTGTGCCTGGGTATTCTTCGTTTCCCATCGTGTTGTCCCAAAACTGCTTTCCTAAAAACAAGTATCAAATGAAATTTAATTTGAATTGCAATTAATAATTGAATGTACTTCGTTATTTACCTTTGTGGAAAATTGACGGTGGTAAAACACGTCCAGCAGCGTTACCTCAGGCCAAAACAGTAGTTGTCTCTTTTCCACTTCCTCCACTTTGGACTCTTACAGCCTCTCCTTTTTTTGCGAACACGGCGAGTTGTACCGCCGGGATCACTGTTGAATCCTGATTCGTCCAAATTCCAGATGCATTGCGGTTTGTTTAACAAACCGAGTGTTTTCAAAGCACCCAGCAGTTTGACGAAAAAGTCCATAACTATAAAAGGGTCACCAGACTGCCTTGTTCGTGAGCATTCCATTCGTTCTGGTTTTCGCAAACTCAAGCCATATCAATTTTTGAAGCTGATCCACCAATCATCTCCAGGCCTGTTGTTTTTGAATCTTGTTCGGATTTCATTCTTTGTCACGTATTCTTGAATCAAATCTAAAACTTCAGATTTGCTCAATCCAAATCCCCATTTATTCAGAGCGCTGATTCTTTCGACTAAGATTTTTTCGACTTCCGGACTTAATTCGGGTTTTCTTCCTTTGTGCGGCGCCAAACCACCAACTGCTGGCCTTTTGTTCCATCCTTTCATCCTTGAAATTAATGTTGAACGAGGTATCTGGAACTTCGCAGCAGCTGCTGTAAAATTACTTCTCTTGCTGAGGATTTCTTCAACTGCCAATTTTAGTTGGTCCTCCGTCCAACTCTGTCTTTTGTTTGCTTTTGGTGTGTAATGCCGTGGAATGGTCTAAATTATGAGTTCAAAAAACACTTCGTATCTATTTATTTATTTATTTATTTATTTATTTATTATTCGCCAAACAAGGCACACTTAAACTAGGTATACATATATGTACTTAGATTAAACATATGTATCTTTTATAATATAATATAATATTACTATAACTACCGATAGCTACTAAAAACCTACTATTGTCAGAAGGGGTTATGTTAGTAGGGATTTGAGTATTTTTTTATAGGATGCCTTGTTGAGGGAAGAGGAGAAAGAGGAGCTATGGCTATTAAAAACCATACAGCATCTGTTGACGGGCTTGTTCCTTGCGTAATCGGTGCGGTGTGGATATTCCCTAAGTAGTTTAGTGTGTCGTGTGTGTCGAACTACATCATTGAATTTGATTCTGTCCGACAGAAACTGCACTTTAAGCTTTCCACTTAGGACGTCAAAGGCAACGCAAGATATGAGCAGTTTCCTCCTGCTAGACAACGGCATGAGATCAAGCACTTTGAGCCTGTCCAAGTAGTGCGGCAGGGTTTGGTAGTCATGGGGGTTGTGTAGATGTCTCAGGGCAAAAAGAAGAAATCTCTTTTGAATGGGTTCGATCCTCCTACTGCTCACTTGGAATATAGGATCCCAGATAGGACACGCATATTCCAGGATAGGGCGGACCAAAGAACAGAAGAGTGTTTTTGTGACCCATACATTACCAAATTCTTTGGCTCTCCTCTTAATGAGACCAAGAAGTTTGTTGGCTCTGGCAGTTATATTATCGTAGTGCAGGTTGAAATTGAGTTTTTTTTTCTAGGACGACGCCTAGATCTACGATATGATCAACCTGATTCAACATTATGCCATTGAGATAATAGTTATGGGTCTGTGTGTTTTTTAAGCGGGAGAAGGTAATTGCATGACATTTGCTGGTGTTAAGTTGCAGTTTGTTCATGGTGCACCAGTCGTGTAGGGCATTGAGCTTTGTCTGCAAGAAGGTAGCATCAGTTTGGGTCTTAATGACACTATAAATTTTGAGATCATCCGCGTAAAAGAGATGTGGAATATTTGCTAATTTATCGGAAAGATCGGAGATGAAAATATTGAAGAGAAGGGGACCGAGATGACTGCCCTGAGGAACGCCAGAGGTTACTTCGATTTCATTAGATAGAAATCCTTGGAATCTGATAACTTGTGTTCTTCCATTCAGATATGATTTTAACCATTCCAGGGCAGAACCTGATATACCAAACTTTAATAGTTTTGCGATTAGGATGGCGTGGTCCACTCGATCGAAGGCCTTGCTGAAATCAGTGTACACAGCATCCAATTGATGGCCGCTCTCCATACCGCATAGCAATTCGGAAATAAGGACCATAAGGTTAGAAGTTGTTGAACGTCCTTTCCGAAACCCATGTTGTTGTTCGTTTAGGTATGGATCGATGAGAGGCACAATCCTGTCATGAACAAGTTTTTCAAAAAGCTTAGGAATTGATGATAAAATGGCAATGCCCCTATAGTTGTCTACCGAGTGCTTGTCACCGGATTTATAGATTGGCGTTAGGTAGGATTTCTTCCACAGCTTGGGAAACTTACCTAACGATAAAGATTTGTTAAAGATGAGATAAAGAGGAAACGCGATATGTTGCGAGCAGCGCTGCAGGAAAATAGGAGGGAGATTGTCGGGACCATTACCTTTTTTGATATCAAGATTGTTCAGACCCGCTATGATCTCATCAACAGAAAGGGATATACCATTTAAAAGGGAAGTGTGAGTGTGCGAGTCAGTTACATCGTGTGCTGCGCTGGACAAGGGGCTATAAATTTCAGCAAACCTATCAGCAAACATGCTACAAATTACTTGGGGGCACGAGGTGTGGGCTTTACCATCCGTCATTGTTGTTGGGTAGCCTGAAGTCTTCCGTTTAATGTTAACGTAATCAAAGAATTTTTTAGGATCACTTATGATACTATCACCAACAGAATTAATATATGCAGAGTAGGCCTCGCGAGACCTAACAGCAAATTCTGAGGCTAGTCTAATGTACTCGGAATTCAATCTCTCGTTTACATATGTGTTATTTTTGATCATGTTGTATAATTTATTTCTTTGATTACGTAGGAATCTAGTATCTCTATCCAGCCATGGCTCCGACACTCTATCCCGTTTTTTAATTTATCGCACCGGCTTGTCGAGGGGCACTGCAACATGCGTACGCTGGCGTCACATTTACCCCACTAGGCTGCGTCACATTTCCCCCGCAGTTTGAAAATAGTATGGGGTAATTGTGATTTGCAATTTATTATTAATATTTTGCACTAACAAATCAGGTAACATCCATTGAATGTTGTTTTGAATATATAAGAACTTAAAAATAACACTGACATTGTTTTTAAGTAGCTTATTCACATAAAAAACGACTTTGAAGTATTTACTACCAACTTTCACAACCAAACTTTTTTGTACCTCAGCATTAATTCGTAAAAATATATCACTAAAAAATTGTTTTCATATTCAGAACTTTTACGAATCGAAAGATAAAGGATCAGACAGTGCAAATTAAAGTCTTTTTTAATTTTTTAATTACTTAAAAAGGACATGTCACATATTACCCCGTTGTCACAATTACCCCGGTTGCCCCTAGTCTTCATCACTGGAACAAGTTGCTGGAGGATTTACTTCTGGGCGCCGAAAAAGTAAAAAATCCATCCTTTCGAAGTACTCCCAATGCTTCGTTAAATTTCCACTAATGTTGTTATGGGCTTTGACCTTTTTGTATGTGGATTTCAATCCTTTCTATTTTCCATTTACTTGGTCACCGGTAAAATTCTTCCCGCGCATTTCCTTCATCTCAGAAGCCAGCCACCTCTGCCCACACTTTATTTTTTGGATGTGTTTCAAATTTATTGATTTTCTTCTCGTATATGTCGATTAGACATTTGATGTCTCCTGGTGTCCATTTAAAATTATTATTTTCCATACCTGAAATTATTATTAATTAAATTAATTTTCCATATTCATTTTCCATATTAATTAATTAATTTTCCATATCTGTTATAATTAAATTATAATTAAAACTTTTGAAAGATATAAAAAAGAAATAATTACCAAGGTCCATGGTTACCGCTTTCTATCTAATATTTGCAAAAGTAAGGTTAATTCCCTTTATTCCAAAAGTGTTCCACCTCTTAAGGTAGTTTAAAAAGAATACATTACGAATATTCCGAATGGATAAAGAAACGCTTCATCTGTCAATTCGAAACTTGGGAATGAATAAAGAAACGCATTTTCTGTCTATTCCTTCTACGGAATGAATAAAGAAACACACCCTAAATGTAGTAACTCACATTAATTTCACAGCCATGCACTGCACTGCACCGCGCTGCCTTGTCTTAGGCTAATTTCTAAAAAATTGCTTGGCATTTCATATAAAGTTGTCATTGCCATTGTCAAAATTGATGACGAAAAATTAATAGAATTAGTGAGAAAGAAAGACAGAAACAACAAATAATTACAAAATACTTTATATGAACAGTCAATGTCAAAACACTGCTTATTCAATGTGATTTACCACGCGTTCTCTAATAAAGCACTGCAACATACTGCACAGTACTGCTTTTCAATGTAGTTCAGGCTTAAGCCCTCTATATTTAACCAGCTCCGCGGAAATAACTTCTGCAGCCGAGGCCTTGTTGACTTCTTCCAGGCTTGATAGGGGCAACGTAGGATTATCATCAGTTATTCATGGAGACTACAGTTCTAGGATCATGAATCTGATATGATCTGACCCTCTTTATCTTTGCAGTATTTGCAACGTGGTGCGAATTGGTGGAACTGCCATACCATACCACGGTGGAACTGCACTGGTCTAGCTATAAAGGAGGTCTTTCTTCCAGCCCTCCTTCTTCCGCTAGTCCATTCTGTTTTCTTCTATACCGGACTCCCGTCATCTCTTTTTCACGATTTACTCTTCGGTGACTGACCGCCAGTTCTAACGTATGGCCGTAAGTGTTTCTCGTTCTAGTCATTTAATTGAGTATCGGAGCTGTGCTGATTCCGGTCTGATTCGGAGGACCGTACCAACAAGATAGTGGTCTGAGTCGTAGTTGGCACCTCGGTACATTCGTACCGTCATCAGACCCGAAAGGTTGCGGTGGTCTATGACCCCATGGTTTACTTGGTTGCGAGTGGCTCCTTCAGGAGATATCCAGGTAGCTTTACGAGCAAATCTTAACTTGCAACGATGAAGTTCTTACTTGCTGCCATCTGTACAACTCGTTGTTTATTGTTGTTAATGTTCACATGCAAACTGTTGGTGCCGAAAGACTGCGTATAATATCGGCTCCCGACCTACTTTGATGTCCAAATCTCTCAAGATGATTTTACCTGGGACAGGCATTAAGTTCTGGTTCAACTACTTCGAAGATTTCTTCTCTTTGATCGTCTGGCGACTCTTCTGTAGGTGCGTGAATGTTTGTGAGACTTATGTTCGCGTGCCTTTCATATATTGCTTTGAAGCAGATGATCATGGGCTTAGTGCTTTTTCCGACCATAAAACCTATCTCAAGCATATGGTATATTGAATGATAGCTGTAATACACAACATACTCAAGTTTTGAAAGACACATCATCGCAGTTCTTGAATGGCGTTAATGTCAGCATTATTCTTTGAGGTGTCGTGGACTATAAACACGATTTTCAAATTTCCGATTTATAAAATTTTAACAATTTCACAATGAGTCATAAATTAAATAATCTCTCAGATTAAAGGTAGGTTGTAATACGAATACAAAATTAATTAATCCCATTAGAGTTTAATTAAAAACAAAACTCGCAGCATAACCTCACACACAACCAAACGCTGACGAGACAACACCGTAAAAGGTAAATGCCTGTACGTAAATCTAACTAGAGCTTCTATAGTAACTTTTCACTTTTCACTAAATTAAGCACCTTCTCAACTGTAGTTAACAGATTCTAAAAACCTATTGTAATACTTTTCCCCATGACATCAGTGCATGTGTCGACAGCTACTGGGACCGTATAGCAGCTCATTATTTCCACCTGTTGAACTTCACGCTAATTTCCCTCTTAAGCCCAGGTAAGCTCTGACTGACGACGGCAGCATCATCAACCTCTAACGTGAACTCTGGTTTATAAAAACGATTTTCATGTTTATAGCCAGCACGGCAAAGTAGCAGGTCGCTACCCACCCCCGTATATTATATATCAGATCATCCCCTGTCAATCATAATTCTTCAGTGCTCTTGACCCAGGAGTTTAATAAACCTGAGGAAATGGTCTTCTCGTGTTTCACCAGGCATAAATTTTCAAGGTTCAGTTAAATTACCCGCCCTGTTGTACATCCGATGATGGTCTCGAAAGCGCAGTTTATCCTCGGGCACAAGATTTATTTTTAAGTTGCCACCCTCTTCTGGTGTATGCGTGCACGAATTGTATTCCGAGTTTAATGCAGACCTTATCTGTGGATCCACGCCCGTTCACCTTTTTATCAGGTGAATCCACTTGGGTGTACATGTTATCCTCGGCCCTTATTCTTTCATGTTTGCCGTGAAAGCATGCTTTGCGGTAATTATTCCTACTTTTATCTTGTAATAAAGGGGATTTTTACATTTGTATTTCCATTTTTTTATCTGATCCGACGTGAAACTGCTCTAATTGCCAGACTTGGCATTTACTTGTAGTAAAAGTTATTTCGTTCTATAAATAATGTAAATCTCGCTTGCTACAAAAAAACTACCATATACTACCAGTCCGTCATGTCGGTCAGGTCATGATGCAATGTCGGTGAGCCTTACGTTTGCACACTAAGGTGTTGTACGAGTTCGGAAATACTGACTGCGGGAGATTATAGTCCAGTCAAAATAGACGAAAAAACGCCATAATTGGAAGATAATTCCGAAGTTGCTGAAAATTGGAACAGCCGTTAAAAACATTATTATACGTAAGCTGTAGAGACTGCCACGCGATTGGGCGGCTGCAAACTTTTTTATTCAAGGTCAAAGGGTCAAAATATCAGTTTTTTGCAAATATCTGCTAAACCGTACGTCTTATCAGAAAATTGTGTTTACAACGTTTGTAGATTAGGCGATTATCTACAAAAAAGTATATTATACATTTTCTCGTAGGAATTGCCATTTCTGAGATATTGTCGTTTTAATAAGTTAAAATACTCATATTCTATCATTCCCGACTTGTAAAGGTCATCAGAAATTTAATAAATCCTTTGTTGGAGTAGGCGGCTAATATTTTCAGGGGTGATTCCTAGATATATTTGGAGAAAAAAATTGTTCTACAGAGGGCGGCTATCTCCACTATCCACTAAGATACAGGGTGATTAGGGAAAAAATTTTGTTTTTTTTTTAAATTTACTGAAATTTGAATAACTCCTAAAGTAATTATGATAGAGTAGCCTAATTAGGCTCATCTTTTAGGTAAATGTGTATTCTTTTATTTGGTATAAAGCACAGCAACCTGAGTGACTCCGTTCAAAAAATATATAGGCTCAAACAATGCTTAGAATCTAGACCTGGCAGATTTCTTCGTTTTTCTCAGAAAATTCGTTACTAACAGTACATTTTTTTTTGCTTTTCTGATGCACCAAACTATTACCTACAATATTTCCATATACAATAAGTGTTTATTTTGGGTAGTTTTGTAGGTAGTAGTAGTAGTAGTAGTAGTTTTATCGTGTTTTATCGTGAACAAATAAAAAGTTACTCGTCTTTCAACTGCGGCATAATAGCATTGGTTTGAGCCTACATATTTTTTGAACGGAGTCACTCAGGCTGCTATGTTTTACACCAAATTAAAGAATACACATTTACCTAAAAGATGAGCCTAATTAGGCTACTCTATCATAATTACTTTAGGAGTTATTCAAATTTCAGTAAATTTAAAAAAAAAACAAAATTTTTTCCCTAATCACCCTGTATGTTAGTGGATAGTGGAGATAGCCGCCCTCTGTAGAACAATTTTTTTCTCCAAATATATCTAGGAATCACCCCTGAAAATATTAGCTGCGTACTCCAACAAAGGATTTATTAAATTTCTGATGACCTTTACAAGTCGGGAATGATAGAATATGAGTATTTTAACTTATTAAAACGACAATATCTCAGAAATGGCAATTCCTACGAGAAAATGTATAATATACTTTTTTGTAGATAATCGCCTAATCTACAAACGTTGTAAACACAATTTTCTGATAAGACGTACGGTTTAGCAGATATTTGCAAAAAACTGATATTTTGACCCTTTGACCTTGAATAAAAAAGTTTGCAGCCGCCCAATCGCGTGGCAGTCTCTACAGCTTACGTATAATAATGTTTTTAACGGCTGTTTCAATTTTCAGCAACTTCGGAATTATCTTCAGTCAAACCTCTAATTTGACTGGACTATTATTCCACACTCGAGTTGCTTTATTCATAAACGAACTTCTAGACCGTATTGTGCGCGAACGGGGGGGCTGTGGGCTGGGTTAAGGCGTCTATGAAGGCGCGAAAGCAGCCATCACCAATGAATTTGTTGGCGCGATTTTTGAGGCGCCTGCACTGATATATGTATGAGTTTTGAGGCGCCTGCACAGATATATGAGTTGTATTCAAGGCGGGACCGAATGTAGGATTTGTAGATTGTAGCCAGGGCGGCTGGCTGGAGGAGGAACTTTCATCTCTTGTGAGATCCAAGGTATTGGGAGGCTTGTTTGGAGATTTGGAATATGTGATCATTCCATCGCAGATCCTCCGTTAAAGTTACACCTAGTATGTTAATAGTAATATAGAGTTAACCCTTCTAGCACAGAAGGCGCACTTTTCAGCAAAGCATGAAAATCTATATATACATACACATACACATACATATATATATATATATATATATATATATATATATATATATATATATATGTATATATATATACATATATAGAGTTTCCCCTCTAACCCAGAAGGCGCACTTCCCAGCAAGGCTGAGAAAAATTTACCACAGATTTTGTGGCTCTGCTGAGGCATGCAAACATATAAAAATAAAAAACGAATTAAACCTTCTAGCTCAGAAGGTGCACTACTCAGCAGGGCTGAGAACATTTACCACTGCCGTGGCTCAGCTGAGACATGCAAACATAAAATATTAAATCAAACAGAGAAGCGTGCAACAGCGAGTGGGTACACCAAGGACTCACGTCACATTAAGAAGACTCTTTTTGAGAGCATCTTCACTTGTAAGCATGCTAAAAACCCTAATATTTCTATTAACGTTAATAAGCATGCGATTAACAGGTTCGTACTTGCCGTAATTGGTATTAGAGGAGTTAGTATGCAGGAGAGGTAAACCCCTCAAGCTATAATTACTCACTCTGAATGCCACTTGGCTTCGTAAGAAACCTGAGTCTACCTTGTTATTTAGTAGCCGATGAACAAATATGACGTCAGCAACTTCACGACTTTTATGTAGGGAGCTTAAGTTGAGTAGTTTAAGCCTGTTTTCATAAGGCGGAAGGATGCGTGGGTCATCCCAAGAGAGTGACTGAGTACGAAACGGACGAATTTTCTTTGAACCGATTCGACTCTTCCAACTTGGGAGGAGTATTGAGGAGACCATACCTGGGAGGCGTATTCAAGTAAAGGCCTCACTAAGGATATGTACAGATGCTTAGTGATGAGGGGGCTGTTGAATTCCTTTGACCACCTTTTTATAAAACCTAGGACTGAAGTGCCCTTGGAGGAAATATAATTAATGTGGGTGGAAAAATCCATCTTACTTTCAAACCTGACCCCCAGATCGATCACAGAGTTAACTCGGGAAAGTGTGTTGTTAAGGAAAGTGTAGTCATAAGCCAGTGGACCACGTTTCCTGCAAAAAGTCATGACCTCACACTTACTAATATTGAGTACCAGGTTGTTGTTGGAACACCAAGAATAGAATGTGTTCAGGTCAACTTGTAAAAGTTTGCAATCCTCAATACTTCTTACATAACCGTAGAGTTTAATGTCATCAGCGTAAATAAGGATTTGACAGTTCTTTAACAAGGCAACAATGTCATCAATTGAAAGAATAAAAAGAAGAGGGCCGAGGTGACTACCTTGCGGGACTCCAGATGACGCTTCGATGTTTCTAGATTTAGCCCCGCGGAATAAAACCTGGTAAGTTCTGTCGGCTAAGTACGACTGGAACCATACCATAAGGGCAGGCGGAAAGCCAAATTTTTTCAGTTTGAGAGCTATAATAGAGTGGGAGAGCTTGTCAAAAGCCTTACTGAAGTCAGTGTAAACACAGTCGGTTTGGCAGCCGCTAACAAAGCCTCGAACTGTGTGAGAAGAGAACTCTTGCAGATTGGGGCGATAGCAGAATAAATAATAGATTCGAAAAGTTTAGGGATACAGGATAGTTTCGCAATAGGTCTATAATTAGATATTTCGTTCTTCTTCCATAAGGTTGGAAAGCACCCTGTAAATAGGGATTTTTGAAATAAACACAGAAGAGGAGACAGAAGGGCCTCTGCACAGGATTTTAGAATAGCAGGAGGAATACCGTCAGGACCGGACGAGAAATCATGTGGGAGTTCATTAATATGTTTCAGGATTTCATCCCTAGTTTAGTTATAGATATAGAGAAGTTTTGAGACATCTGTATCGGATTAATATGTCGGAAATTGTTTTCGTCGGGTTGAAAAACAGGAGACGAGAAAGATTTGAGGAAAAACGATGCAAACATGTCGCAAATCTCGGATGGATTGGTACTGAAAGAGTTCTCATGTTGCATGGTGTTAGGGTAATTATCAGTTTTTTTCTTGGTGTTGATGAATTTAAAGAATGTTCTCGGATCACCATACAGTTTAACTTTCATATCACTGAGGTATTCATCATAGAGAGTTTCCGAGAGTGCATGGAAATGGTCATAGCAATTGACAAATGCAGAGAAACTCGCAGTGTCTTTCCTCTTCAGGTAGTTTTTCCAGAGTTTATTCTTCTGGTTTTTGGTTTGCCTCAATTCATTATTGTACCAGGGTGGAGATGACCTAGATAACTTTAGAGGCTCAATGGGTACACAGGATGCAAAGGTTTCGTACAAGACGGAATAAAATCTTGTTACATCGTCATCCAACTCATCTGAGGAAAGCAACCTGTCGAAATCGATGGAGGAGAGCTTGGATGAGAGTTCATTGAGATTGGCCTTTTTAAAATTAAAGGCAAATGTAGACTCCCCCGGAATTGGCTTATCGTCGAAGGCAGAGCAATAATTAAGTAAGAGGGGAGGGTGATAATTGTCGACAGGCAACAAGACTATCGAACTGGGCTCAACGGTCATGTTGTCTGAGTCCGAACAGAATACAAGATCTAACCGCCTTCCTAAAATATTATTCACACCACTCAGTTGGTTCAGACCGCATGAGAATAAAGAATTCAGAAAAATGGATTCCCTATCGTTAAGGTTGTTTTCAGGAAGGTAGTTATCGTCGTTATCGCAAGATACCCACTGTACATTGGGTAAATTAAAGTCACCTAAAAGTAGGAGCTCGTCCTTAGAGTCCATCATATCATGGATATGATTAGTACAAGAGATTAAGATATCATAGAGGTTTTGGCCTCTGTCATCAAGAGTACTGAATATATCTGGTGGGATATAACAGCAAATAACGAAAAGGTTATTGTGGACAAGGGAAATTTTAAGAGCAATAATCTCAATGTCCAAAGAATTAGAGAAGCTAGGAAGCGTTAATAAGCAACAATTGAGAAGGTTACTACAGGCAAGTAGTACACCACCTCCGCGAACCTCCGAGTCAGTATACCTATCCTTCCGAAAAACTTGGAAGGAAGAATCAAAAATTTCGGCATTAAGAATCCCACTATGTAACCATGTTTCAGTGAAAGCGATTATATCGAAATCACTAGCCGAAGTTGCCAGAAATACATCGCGGGTTTTGGATCTGATACCCCTCACGTTTTGATAGTAGAGGGAAAGCGTCTTAAGTTTTTTGGAACCTCTAGAGTGTCGGGATTACGATGCACACGTGGGCGGGGAACAAAATTCTTTGCGAAAGCACCGGGAGGCCAGAATGTGGGATCCAGTAACTTTTCAGCAGTATGAGGCGGTGCAGTTAGAACAAAAGACGAGACCGGTTTGGAAGCGATGCTGATTTTCCGACAGGAGACAGTCTCGGGATTAATTGCTTTTGCTCTTAAGTATTCTTTTATTACCTCGGTCGAAGTTTCAGGGGAGAAACGCGAAATGAAAATACTTTGTGGCTTAGGAACCGTTACCAGGAGCGCGTTCAAAAACCTTACTATGGTAAACCACGAGGTAAGCTGTGGTTATGCTGCGTAACTTCACTTAACCACGAATGTTTATGTTTAACCACGGAGGTTTTTGAACGCACCGTGGTTAACTACAAATTAAAAAAAAATGAAATTTTTGTTTCCAAAAAATAGTCTCCGCTATTTGCTCAAATTATATTGTATGTGTCCATTAATTATTTATTTACAGTAATCTAAAAAATCCCACTTTGATTTGTCCATTTTTATCATTAAAACAAATGTCAAAAAGTTGTTTTCATTCTTCTTCTTCTTAACTATCGCTAACCATGCTCCCGAGCATGGTTAAAATTTAACTACACCATGGTTAACCACGGGAGTTTTTGAACGCCAAAAAGTTATGCTCGTGGTTATGTTGTAGTTAACCACGGAGTTTTTGAACGACAAAAGTTTACCATAGTTAACCATGGTTAACCATAGTAAGGTTTTTGAACGCGCTCCAGGTTGGCGTAGGTTACCGAAGACCGAGTATTACCAGTGACCGAGTGTCTGTCAATACTAGTAGAGCTGGTTGATGCAACATCCGGCTCAGGGGTAGGGCTAGAACCCATTGGAGGTGAAACAGCGGGGACGGGCGGGGTAGCAAAGGAGTTCGTGACTCTACGATTGCGTCTGCGTCTGCCACAAGTTTTCGGCTGCTTTCCACAAGTTTTAGGGTGGTTAGGGTGGTCAGGAGCCAGCCTAGGGGCCGACTCATCTGAAAAGTGCTCCTCAGGTATTATATCCGTGCCAACGACATTTCCAGTCGCAGAAGCAGCAGCCAGGGTGGAGGCTAGAGGCTCATTTTGTTCAACACCAACCTGAGAGTTGCGGGAATAAATACAGTCGAAAGCATTTAGTCTTTCAGAAATTGTTTTCAGGGCTGTGCAGTTTTGAGTAACTGAGAGCGACAGTGACTCAACTTCAGCCTTGACCCGCATTGCACACCTTTTGATATCATTCAAGATTGGGGAAAGGGGAGCCGGGGTTTCCTTTGAGGTGGAAAAGGCAGTGCCAGGGTTGAGAAACGCAGAATGCAGATCGTCAACGGCATCTAAGACCGTAGAAACTCGAGACGAAAGTTTGTGGAATTTTGTCACTAGCGAATTCGAGTTTGTTTGGAAGAGAGACAGTGTATTAGATAATTGGTCGAGCCGGACATTAACGGATTGGATATCGTCGGCTAACGCTTGAAAATGCGAAACGTTACCCGAGAGGGCGATTAGCTGATTAAGAACATTTGCATGATCAGTCACAATCACCTCAGAGATACCCTTCATTAACCTTAGAACATGGCAGGGTTTAATGTCGGAACATTCTTTGCAAGTAGATCCTCTCGAAGCTGAGGACCTACATTTGACACGACCATTAAGGCAGTCAGGGTGAAATATACCTCCACAGACGCCATCGCAAGAAATGCCATCACGAACAATCTCGGATGAGCAGTGCTTGCAGGAATGGTAACCCTCCATGTGGAAAAGTGTAGGGAAAATTAAAAGAGTAAGATTAAGAAAATGAGGGGGGAAAATGAGATTGAATCCTGCAGTCTTAAATTCTCCAAAATCTATATAATCGTATGATCCTTAATTAAAATGCGTTAATTCACTAAAAAGAAACTAAGCACAAAAACATTAAAAACAATGAAAATGAGTAACACTAAAAAGAATTCCATTCACACTGCAAAAAGCTTATAAAATGAAATACAAGAAAAAGAAAAAATAAATCCTGCAGTTTTAAATTCTCCAAGAATTTATAATAATCGCATGAGATTAGATTAAATGCGTTAATTCACTAAACAGAAACTGAACACAAGAACATTAAAAACAATGAAAATGACTAATGAATAACTGATTTTTTCACAGGCCCGGGATCGGCAACGGCTTCTCTACTTGTTTGATCATTTAGCACAATTCACCCAAGTTGTTTTCGATTTGATTTTTTTAAAAAGGAATATTATCGAATCACTTATGTATATTAAATTAATGTGTTATGAAATGTTGCTTCTGTTAATTACACAAGACACTCACTAAATCGAAACGCGACTTTTAATAACAGTTTTAATTACAAACAACCGAAACAGCATGCAAGACCACAGAGAATCGAACAGCATGCAAGACCGACACTCGACAGAGGACTGAGAGTTAAGTCAGCCATTAGATTCTCTTTACCCACTGAGACGGGAGGAAGGTCGATGCAATTTTCGTTGGATCAAAGACAGTACTCCGTTCCGATATCTTCATCAAGCTCCTTTAGGGCCGAAACACATCCAAGCCCGCTTTGAACACATCCAAGCCCAAAGCCAGCTGCAAGCATATCCAACCAATGCGTTTAAATGGGATTGAACACATCAAAATTTGTCTCGCAAATTCAGGCCTTGGCAAAGCCGGCCGCAAGGCTCGCCTCTGTCGGAATTCCGGCAATGCTGGAATTTGAATTCGGCCGAGGCTCTAGTTTTTGCTTTTGACAGTTGAACTTTGAGGTTGATATTTTGTATGCGAGTTTGTATTGAAAATAATTAAACGAATTAAATACAAAATGTTAGAAAATTTCACTGTAAACAAATAAATAATAATTAAAAAAGTCAACAAATTTTATTTTATTTAAAATGTTTGAAATTCCACAATGAAAACAGGCCAAATAATTTTATTTTATTTAAATGATTTTTAAATTTTACACTTTTCAACAATTACAATGCTCGCTTACAAATTCGACAAATGTGATGAGCCGGCCTGATTGTGTTTTGAGTATTCCGCGGACGGCTCTGGAGCTCGCCTCAAGGAAAGCTTCGAGAGATGAGCTTTAAAGCCAGCCTGGATGTGTTTCGGCCCTTAATCCCTCATGGGACATAGGGCGGAAACAGTTGCCCTCCAGCGGACTCTATTTGTGCGACAGCTCTAAGCTCCGACCAGGATCTCCCAGTTGTTGCGGCTTTTGCTAGTAGGGTTCTCCTCCACGTTTTTTATTTTTTTTTTTTATGTGGCAGTGCTAAGCTCAGGAATCACCCTTTGTACTACTAGTCCGTCATGTCATTTGTCACGTCATGGTGCAATGTCTAGCAGTAAGCTTAGTACGGGGAGGGGTTGGAGGGGTTATAAAGGTACGGGAGGGAATTGAAGAAGATGGTGATGAACCCTGCGTTTGAACTCTTGGATGTTGTAGGAGCTCGGAAATACTGACTGCGAGAGATTATTCCACAGCCGAGTTGTTCTATTAACAAACGAATTCATATCTTGTTGAGTGCGTGAAAGGGGGAGTTGCAGGTGGAGGGAATGAGACGAGTGGGCTAATCTGGTGTTGCGGGTATAAGAATGCCGTGGAGGCAGCAGAGCGTTTAGCTCGGAGGAACAGTCACTATGATAGTAGCGATAAAATTTTGTCAGTGCTGCTACATTCCTACGGTGGCTGAGGGGGTCGATGGTGGAGCAAGCGGTATCGTCATCAATTAATTTAAGGGCCTTTTTTTGGACCTTATCTAACCATGCCAAGGTGGTTATAGGAGCTCCGCCCCAAACGAGGGAGTTATATTCGAGAAGAGGCCGAATGTAGGATTTATAAATAACAGCACGGGCCGATGGCTGGAGGAGGAACTTACACCTCTTAAGAAATCCCAAGCACTGAGATCCTTGTTTGGCGATTTGGAATATGTGGTCATTCCATCGCAAGTCTTTGGCTAAAGTCACGCCTAAGATGTGTAGGGAGTGATCGGCCGTTAGTTCAACTTTGTCCACTTTCAAGGATGGAGAGCTGTTGATCTTTTTCTTTGAAATGAGACCGTACTTGGTTTTGTCGGAGTTGAATTCAACACGATTCTTCTTTCCCCACTCTAGAATGAGTTCAATGTCGTTATTAATAGAGTTGGACATACGTTCGCGATCATCAAGACAGGATCTGGCATGAGTCTGTCTTGTATCGAAGCTGTACGAGTACCGTAAAGTACCGTCGTCAGCGAAGCTGAGAAGTGGGTTGGAGGGGATTGAAAGAAGGTCATTTATAAAGATAAGAAATAGGGCCGGTGATAGGATTGACCCCTGGGGGACCCCCGCAGAGATCGGGTGGGATGCGGATTTGACGCCATCCAATACTACTTTGATTGAACGGCAGAAAAGGAAATTCTTGATCCACTTCTGTAGAAGTGAGTCGACTCCAATAGCTTTGAGTTTGGCTAACAGGGCTGAGTGCCAAACTCTATCGAAAGCCTTGGAGATATCTAGAGCAACCAGACTAGACTCGCCGGATCCATGCAGACTACGGCTGAGGTGTTCTGTAAGACAGAATAAAAGATCGCCAGTGGATCTTTTCTGGCGGAAGCCATATTGTCTGTCGTTTAAGAGTAGGTCGGATTCTAGATATCCCATAAGCTTTTTGTTGATTATCGTCTCCATTATTTTGGAGAGAATAGAAGTAATTGTTATTGGGCGGTAGTTTAAGGGGTCGCTGGCTTCACCTTTTTTCGGAATTGGCTGAACATAGGCAAGTTTCCAAGAGTCTGGGTAAACTCCGGAGGAGTATGATAGGGCAAAAAGTTTGCGCAGAGGTTTAGCCAAAGGTGACGCGCATTGTTTTAAGACGATAGGGGGTATATTATCGGGTCCAGTGGATTTGTTGACATCGAGCTCCTTGAGGCACCTGTACACCTCGCGAGTCCTGAAGAAAACCCTGTCCATTAAATGAGCATTGTGCTCGAGAACTGGGGGTAGTGCATCAGTTTCGGGTAGGGAAGAATTTGAAGCAAACAGAGATGCTAATAAATCGGCCTTGGCTTTTCTGTCTGTTATCACCTTCTTATCGTGAATGAATGAAGGAGTTGTAGATGCAGTGAAATTCTTCTTTATGGAACTTACCAAGGACCAGAAGTTTTTGCTACCAGAGGTTGCATTAAAGAGTTTACTTCTCAACTTACTGTCAAATGAATTTTTGACGTTCCTGATGGTGACTTTACAGGAATTTCTTAGTTTTATATACTCTTCACGGAGCGATTCACTCGGGGAGCTCTTGTAAGCTCGAAAGGCGGCTTCTTTGTTTCTGATTGCATGCATACACTCCCGATTAAACCATCTGTTGGGCCTAGCCTTCACAGATTTAGTAGAATGAGGAATGTACAAATGCATTCCTGCCTGTATGATTCTAGTGATACGGATAGTGGCAGAGTTGACGTTTTTGATCCGGAAACACTGATTCCAGTCAGTAGCTTGGAAAAAAATAATAAGCCCCAGCCAATTGGCCTTCCCATAATGCCATACAGTTCTCCTAACTGGTTTGGGAGGGGTGGGAAATTCGAATGGGAAGCTAGCGCTAATTAAGCAGTGGTCCGAATTGCCGAGAGGTGAATCAACTTCGACGGAGTATCGCTCTGGATGGGAAGTGAGAAAAAGATCAAGGAGATAGTTTCCTTGGTCGGCAACATCAGGGACTCTCGTGGGATGATCCACAATTTGATGTAAATTATTGGTGTCTGCAAAGAGCTCGACGTCCTTGCCAGAAACACTGGTGCCATTTGAGTAAGTCAGCCAGTTTGCGCTATGAACATTGAAATCACCCGCAACGATAATTTCACACTCAGGATTGGACGACAAAAATCCCGAGATTTGTTCGGAAATATTTTATAATAAGCCACGTCATCCCTAACATAGATGGCAGTACCCCTATGGGGGGAGAGATTGTGCACTAAAGTGTATCCCGACACCTGGTAATGACCTAATTCATTATCGGGTGATATTTGGGTTTCACTCAGTGCGAAGATTGGGGGTTTATAATTAGATAAGTGGCACTCAACAAAAGAGAAATTCGCATGAAGTCCACGAATGTTACAAAAGTCAATAACAAAGCATGACCTGTAACGGGACTTCGGTTGCGCGGGCTCATTCGCCACATTCTCAGGGATATTTCCCGAAATTACATCTGCCGCAACCATCAGAGTCGATAAAATTTGTTCGCGTCAAAGTGTTAAGCCTTTGGAGACGGGACAAATTTCATCGACCGACAGATTTTGGGCGCGACACTTGCTGGTCCGGGATTCGGGTTTCGGTAGGGGGAGCAAGGGTACTTACTTCTGCTATTCGTCGGTCGCGTGTCTTGTCTGTTGAAGGGTGGAGGCTTTTGACTGCGGCGCGCGAATTTTTGTTGTTCACTTTTTTGTTTTTATTTTTATTTCACTGGTTTAATGGAGGAATTGATATGTGCGTGGTTCTGTGATGTTCTCACTTTTCACTGTTTCTTTAAAGTTTTTTGGATCTGATTTCTTTATTTATTGCACTTCACGCCGCGAAAATAGGGACCGGACCAGCAGACGCCCGCACTCCTTGCTGTCCCAGACCAAACTCAAACGTTGTTCTAGGTCTTCCTACTCGACGGGATCCTTGCGGATTTGGCTAGATTTTCGTCTTCGCGTCGCAAGGTGTGGCTAACCCAATTCCATTTCCATTTCCTTCGCCTGATTTGGTCGTCTATCCTTTCTTGGCCGGCACGGCGGGACACGCATGCATATGCGCCTCGTGCTTTATTTTTTCTGGAACTGACGTCTTCTTCTGCCCCACCATTTTCGGTAATGATGCAACCGAGGTAGCAGAATTTATCTACCAGTTCCACGTCACGGTTAGAAGAAAGTAAAAAAAAACTATGCATGAATAATAAAAGAATAAACCATTTGATGAATTTAATAATTCGTTTACTTTGCGTTTTCCTCGACATTACTATTTCAATTAAAATTTTAAACAAGGTTGAAAAGTAAAACTAATTCAATCGATTATTTCAAAGCATTGCAGTCGGTGGCAATCTTAATCCTCCTTTACAGAACGTAAACTTTCACACTTCCTTAGGGCGTGTACTATGGCGAGTACTTCTTGCTAGTAAGCGTGAAACCGTTGTTCGGATGGGCTTGTGCTCATATGTTGCACGGGATGCAACTGTTGATCGTCATTATCTCGTTGCAAGACAATAGCTCCGAATTTATTCTTACTTAGCTTAGGCATGAATACCCGTATGCACCTCTGGTTAAAATAACTTCCACATTGGTACTTTTGCCAATATTTCTTGTAATGCTTTAAATGAATTTTGCTGTATCTATTTACTAGTTACTAATGACAACTATGAGATTCGACAATAAAAGATTGTTAGTCAATGCAAAATTAAAACATCTATTTGTTCAACCCAGAATACTCAATGAATCTTTAAAGGAAGTTCATAGACGCAACAATCGAATGCCTGCAAGCTCTATACAATTTAGAAATTAAGGTGCAGAACTGGTCCGCTGTGATCGTTTATTATAATAGTGCAAGACTTCCCGTCTAAAACCCATCAACTATGGGATCAGAGCAAGCTCTCTGAAATACCATCGTGGGAAACATTAAAAGAGCTGATGGAATGCCGCTTCAGATCTTTAGAGGCCAGAAAATAAGTATTACCGAGGGTCCCATCATGGTCAAAGATTACACCGCCGTTATTCTACGTGATTGGTAACCCAATTTGCTGCTATTATCTAAGCAACCACAGTGTACAGGAGTCTCAACAATTCTCTAAGTTAACAGGATATCAAAAAAAGGACTTTGTGAAATAAAAGATGTTGTGCATAAATGGCCTAGGAGGCCATTTAGTAGCACAGTGTCCAAGTAAACACACGTGAAATAGTTGCAGGCTATGTCATCACTCGTTTTTGTATCACTAAGCAGAACGGAGAAGCATGAATAGACAGCCACCTATTCCGATCAACCATCGCCACTTCCCATTGAACCCGAACTCAATCGCAATCTCCATCAAATGGTCCAATGCCACAATGCTATGGTCAGATCGACTCATAACCATTCTCCTTTTCGCGTTTTAATCCCAAGCGTATCTTGTCACAGATGTGCAACCTAGATTCTTGTTGGCGATCAGTGGCCCTCAAATGTACCAGATTTTATTGACAACTACGACAGTAAGGCTTAGATTCGTCACAGGTCTTGAGGTAAATGTGAGACGAGGGATCGTTAGTCTCTTTTCGATTACGAAAGCCTTGGGACAGAAAGTTAACCTAAAAAGGAACCGATTATGGCGAATGTATCAGGAATCGGGCAAACCAACGTAAGCAACATCAATGCTCAAGTCCGTCTAACGCTATCACTTCGAAGTGAACAACCATGCGATGGTATTGAATAAGCTGATTAATTTTTTTCCATCAGGAGAAATCTATATGCGAGATTGGTTGCAGATCGACCAATAGAAACTAGCAGATCCGTGGTGTTACCGTCCGTACTACTGAATTAGACATACGTCATCAACCACCTTAAATAATAAATGTAAATTAATTAAATTTTGTTTTTAAAGGATGAATTCTGTATGAGTTCCGTAAAAACCATACCAGAAACTAGGTCCTTTATATCTTAATTTATCCTAACATCACACAGCATTTTTAAAGAACGGAGTAAATTGCGAAATTTCCCCAAAAAAAAAAAAAATCTTCCCACAGCAAGGTAATAAATTTGATTAAAAAACCCCGAAGAAGGTGAGGTTATCCTGCAACATATTTTATAAATATTTACTAAACTCGTTACGCTAAAGGATAATGATTAAATTTCCAAGACGAATACGAGTCACCGTAAATATTCAAAGAAATTTTTCACATCCTGGAGAAAGCAGAAAAGAGCGAGAAGGAAATATAGGAGTTTTCTTAAGGCTTCAGGATATATCTTTCTAAGGCCTGATAAATTATTTGTGCGGTTATACATGAAGAGGATAAGAAGTGTCAAAGATACGGACGACTGGCACTTTCCTCGGCGAAGGGATGTCATTTGTCAAGTACTTTCCACACAGTACACACATCCTACAAATTACGACACTTATCACGTCAGATCTGATGTATATGGCGAAATTTTTTGAAGGCCTTCATGGCAATGAATTCATTTTTTTTTTCATTTCATACCTTTGCATTAATGCTGGTTAATGACTCGTGTAACGATATGCTTTTATGCTTAGTTTGGGAAATTTTAATAAAAAATTTTTTTTTCTCTGAGAATAAAATATGGTTTTCGGAGTTTTTCCAAGGTGTGCGTAACGTAAGTGTGACATGAACTTTTCTGACGTGATGAGTTTATGTGAAATTGATTTTAGCTTTGCTTCGATAACGAAATCGAGAACGATTCGAAAGCGTTATCGAAAATGATAAAAAAGGAACGCTAGAATGAATCGCTTTTGAGATGGAATCTCGAAGGATGTGCATGTATGTGTGTTTCGTTTTCTCGAATCGATGTCGAATGTATCTCGAATCATTTTTATGAATATGTTTCGTTTTTTCGAATCGATATCGAATGAATCTCGAATGATTTATGTTTCGTTTTTTCGAATCGATATCGAATGAATCTCGAATGATTTATGTTTCGTTTTTTCGAATCGATATGGAATGGACATTTTCTACCTGTAGCAACCGCCGCGGGGGGGCGAACGGCTAACAAAGACCTCGGAAAGTGGTGGCACCCGATTTGTCACTTCTGTCAAGACCCGAGAAAAGTCACTGCAGACGAACACCTAGCAGACCTGTTAGCAAGTCCTAATCCCACCTCCCGGCGGTGCCCCCTGGGGTACTTCTTCGGAAGGAGCTAACGGGAGACGGGCGAATGGCGAGCTCTCTGCGCCACAAAACAGAGTTTTAAGTCGGTTGGGCTGAGGGTTAGCAACCCGCTCCCATAAAAAACACCATTGCTACGAATCGGCAAACAATGCCTCGGAACCGGATGGACAACACGACGACGACCTTTGCTTTTCGAACAAGGACACGAATCGGATCATGGAATGTGAGAACACTGCTTGCTGAGGGACGGCTGGATAAAGTCCTCAACGAGATGAATCGATATAAAATCAAGATCATGGGACTTAGCGAGACCAGATGGCCCGATGCGGGGGAACATATCTGCCCAAACGGTGAGTCCTTCTTATATTCTGGTAGAAACGAAACTGAAAGCCGTAGGAGTGGCGTTGCCGTAATACTCACCAAAGAAGCCAGGTCCAGCCTCATTAGCTGGTCACCAGTTTCTGAGAGGATTATTACCGTGCGCCTGCGTACCAGACTAAGAAGTACTACGGTAGTCCAATGCTATGCTCCAACTGAAGAGGCAGAAGATGACATCAAGGACGAGTTCTATATGCGACTGAATGAGGTTTTTCGCTCTATTCCAAGGGGAGACATCATTGTTTTAATGGGTGACTTAAACGCACAGATCGGCCGTGACAACACCGGCCTTGAACATACAATTGGAAACCAAGGCCTAAGCCAAGTTACCAATAACAATGGTGAGCTTTTCGTTGACTCTTGTAGTTCCCACCAACTCATGGTAGGTGGAACTTACTTTTGTCACAAGAAGATACACAAAGAGACCTGGGTATCGCCCGATGGTAGAACGAGAAATCAGATAGATCACATGGCCGTCAGCCGCAGATGGAGAACTATTCTTGAGGATGTCAGGAGTTTCAGGGGAGCGGATACTGGAAGCGACCACCATTTGGTTGTAGCAACTATTCGCCTTAAAATCGCCGCAATCAGAAACGTGCAACAAACTGCTAGAACCCGTAGACGGTTTAACGTAGACCTCCTGCGGGAGAGCGTTTAAAAGCGGGAATTTGCTGGAAATCTACAAGACTTATTAAACCAGCAAATCGTTTCTGACGACACAAATATTGAAGAATTGTGGAGTACGACGAAGGGCGCGATATTGACGGCTGCGGAAATGAGCATCGGTTATGTCCAAAGAAACCAGCAACACTGGATCTCGGACACAACCTGGCAAAAAATAGAACGCAGAAGGGCCCTCAAAAATAACGTAAACTCTACAAACGACCCGGAAAGACGTCACCAATTAGAACGGGAATACTCCTAATTACATCGGGAGATTAAGAGAAGTGTCCGGCGTGATAAAAGGCAGCAGATAAATGAGCTCGCAGAAAAAGCGGAAAACGCGGCAAACACTGGCAACAGTAAGGTGCTGTACCAAATCACTAAACAGCTCTCGGGAAAGCACTCTACTAAAAAGCATGCCGTTAAGAGTGCGGATGGAAGGCTGCTGTGCAGCGACGAGGAGCAACTCCAAAGATGGAGAGATTACTTCTTCGCCGCCCTGAATGGTACACTTACACAGGAACCTCAGGAAAACAACAACAATGCACAGCCAATAAGAATCGCCACTCGGGCCCCATCCAAGACGGAAATAGTAACCGCAATTCATGCGATGGCCAATGGTAAAGCAGCAGGAAAAGATGGCATCCCGCCAGAATTGTTGAAAGCCGACTCAAGCCTCATAGCAGATGCGCTTCAGCCAATCCTAGAAATAGCATGGAACACCTGTACCTTTCCGGCGGATTGGACGGAAGGTATCATAGTCAAAATACCAAAAAAGGGGGCAGCAGCCCGGATTCAGGAAGGGCCGCTCCTGTATTGATCATATTAACACCTTGAGAATAATAGTGGAGCAGTCTACTGAATTCCGATCCCCCCTTTACCTTGCTTTCGTAGACTATGAGAAAGCGTTCGACTCGGTTAATAGGAGCTTCATTTGGAAGGCACTACGGCGACGTGGACTGCCTGATAAAATAATAGAATTGATAAAAGCCCTATATAACAATTCCAAATGCAGAGTTCTCCATAATGGAAAATTATCCGACAGCTTTGAGGTGAGCTCAGGAGTACGACAAGGATGCCTACTGTCGCCATTACTATTTCTTATAGTAATAAATGACATCCTTGTCGGCGCTCTAGATAATAGAACAGGCGGCATACAATGGGGTTTGGTAGACCGCCTTAAGGATCTCGACTACGCCGATGATATCTGTTTGCTGGCCCACAGACACCAGGACCTCAAAAACATGTTAAACAATTTGGCAACAGAAAGTAGTCCAGCAGGCTTAAGGCTAAATCCGACTAAAACTAAAGAAATGCGGATAAATGCAAACACCATTGAACGAACAGCGCTGAATAACCGTGACGTGGAACTGGTAGATAAATTCTGCTACCTCGGTAGCATTATTACCGAAAATGGTGGGGCAGAAGAAGACGTCAGTTCCAGAATAAATAAAGCACGGGGCGCATATGCATGCCTGTCCCACATATGGAGATCAACGGTGATTTCCACTAACACCAAATTGCGGCTGTTCAACTCCAACGTTAAGGCAGTTCTTTTGTATGGTTGCGAAACATGGAAAGTCACCCAATTCATAACAGGGCGCCTATAAGTCTTCATCAACAGATGCCTTCGTCGTATCCTAAAAATCCGCTGGCAAGATAGAATTTCAAACGAAGAACTATGGCGCCGTGCCGGCCAAGAAAGGATAGACGACCAAATCAGACGAAGGAAATGGAATTGGGTTGGCCACACCTTGCGACGCGAAAACGAAAATCTAGCCAAACGGGCCCTTGACTGGAATCCGCAAGGTTCCCGTCGAGTAGGAAGACCTAGAACAACGTGGAGGAGAACCCTACTAGAAGAAGCCGCAACAACTGGGAGATCCTGGTCGGAGCTAATAGGCTAGTGCAAATACGATTTAAATGCTTCGAAACAAAAAAAAATTAATAGCAGGCAAGGCTCAGCAGTTAAATGTGGTCAAGGCTATAACTAAGAGAAAAAAAAACTTTTAAACACGAAAAAAGGGGAAATCTTAAAATGGGGATGCTATTTAGGGGTTGAAAACGATTTTTTGTGATTTGCGGTGAAACATGACCTCCTAGTGGAAAACGCTTCATGCAAAAGTTGTAGATAATAAAAAAATCTATAACTTTTGTATATAACATATTTTGACATAACCTCAAATTCTATAAGAAAATGGTGGAAAATCGATTTTTCAGTTTTTAATTTTTTTCTCACGTAAAATTAATTCAATTTAAATGAAAATTTGTAAGAATATACCTTGTATTGTGTTAAATAAGCATGATTTTTTCTTGGTTTGAAAAACGAATGGTTTCCTAGATATTGACATTTTTCGAAAAAAATACCCTAATTTTGCAAGAACAACTTTATTGGTGTTTTTTCGGATTTCGATGTTTAAATAAGTGCTCAATTAACCGTTGAAATGTCTACTTTCAAATGGTCTATATATGTTAATACTTTATTCTTCATTAAACTGCTTAAAATTAAGAAAAACCGAAAAAGGACTTTTCGGATCACGAATTTTTCAATTTTACAACTTTTTTAAAATTTTGAATTATTTCCGTTAATGACGGTTAAATTTTAATGACAGAACTTATTTTCATATAATATTACTTAAATTAAATAAAGTTAATTACAGAAAGTGCCACACACCATCCGCAACATTTTAAATAAATACAAAATAAAAAAAATATGTACGTATAAATTTTGTTTCACTTGAATTACCCGCCCAAACCCAATTACCCGCCTTGGGTGGGCGATTTCAAGACTGGCAAACACCACTTAAACGCACTCTACTAGTACGGGCCAAGATTTGTGATGCTGGCTTGTAGAAGAGCACGTGGTGATTAAGTTTGAAATCTAAATAAAAAAAATGTTTATCGACTAGAATCTGCTCTCGTCGTAAAATAACAAGGTGAAAATCTATGGTAGTATTTTTTCCTAGCATTCAACACTGTCGGTAACTCTTATGATTTTACTTTTATTACAAATTTTGGCACGATCATTATAATTGTTAAGCACATATGAGTAACACATATAGTTTTTTCACATTTATAAAACTAACAAATTGAACAATTAATTATTTTAATTAAATTTAGGTTTTTTACATTGCGGATTTTCTTTTTCATCGATCGAAATTTCAAATTGGGTAGGCTCTTCAAAATTATCGATGTCATCGATGTCTTCATTTTCGATATCAAGACTCTTTGCTGGTTCTTCATCAATAAGCTCGTCTGAATCACTAACTTGTTCAAATATTTCGTGTTGAATGCTAGGAAAAAATACTACCATAGATTTTCACCTTGTTATTTTACGACGAGAGCAGATTCTAGTCGATAAACATTTTTTTTATTTAGATTTCAAACTTAATCACCACGTGCTCTTCTACAAGCCAGCATCACAAATCTTGGCCCGTACTAGTAGAGTGCGTTTAAGTGGTGTTTGCCAGTCTTGAAATCGCCCACCCAAGGCGGGTAATTGGGTTTGGGCGGGTAATTCAAGTGAAACAAAATTTATACGTACATATTTTTTTTTATTTTGTATTTATTTAAAATGTTGCGGATGGTGTGTGGCACTTTCTGTAATTAACTTTATTTAATTTAAGTAATATTATATGAAAATAAGTTCTGTCATTAAAATTTAACCGTCATTAACGGAAATAATTCAAAATTTTAAAAAAGTTGTAAAATTGAAAAATTCGTGATCCGAAAAGTCCTTTTTCGGTTTTTCTTAATTTTAAGCAGTTTAATGAAGAATAAAGTATTAACATATATAGACCATTTGAAAGTAGACATTTCAACGGTTAATTGAGCACTTATTTGAACATCGAAATCCGAAAAAACACCAATAAAGTTGTTCTTGCAAAATTAGGGTATTTTTTTCGAAAAATGTCAATATCTAGGAAACCATTCGTTTTTCAAACCAAGAAAAAATCATGCTTATTTAACACAATACAAGGTATATTCTTACAAATTTTCATTTAAATTGAATTAATTTTACGTGAGAAAAAAATTAAAAACTGAAAAATCGATTTTCCACCATTTTCTTATAGAATTTGAGGTTATGTCAAAATATGTTATATACAAAAGTTATAGATTTTTTTATTATCTACAACTTTTGCATGAAGCGTTTTCCACTAGGAGGTCATGTTTCACCGCAAATCACAAAAAATCGTTTTCAACCCCTAAATAGCATCCCCATTTTAAGATTTCCCCTTTTTTCGTGTTTTAAAAGTTTTTTTTCTCTAGTTTTAGCCTTGACCACATTTAACTGCTGAGCCTTGCCTGCTATTAATTTTTTTTTCCAAAACCTATTTGCACTAGCCTATAAGAGCTGTCGCGCAAAACAGAGTCCGCTGGAGGGCAACTGTTTCCGCCCTATGAGGAATATCGATTCGCATCTCTAGTAGTAATGCAAAAGGATTTAAAATTACCCTTACTCGAAGTTAAGTTAAAACAAACAAAAAAAAAATCCAAAACGCTACGGTACCAGTCCGCTTTTTCCAGTATTAAATTTTACAAATGCTGCGTTGAACAAAAAAAAATCTACTACCAAATAGCCATGCTGTCACACACCATAAAACTATAATTTTTTTTTTTAAACAAATCAACAATTCGTGTAAACCATGCCTAGCCTTCAACAAAAATTACATATTAATTACAAAAAAAAAAAAAAATAATCTAACAATGAAAATCCAAAAATCAATTAGCCTATGAATAAACCTCAACACAAAAAAAAATTGTAACGCAAAACTACTCCGGACTGGGGTAGCAATCCATACCATCCAGTGGGGTTTTTCTTACTTTCACTGTGGTTATAGTTTACTTCAATCCTTCTACAAACTTGAGCACGTAGGAAAGAAGACAAATATTCTTGCCCTCGAAACGATAGCTTTGTGAAGCCCCTTCGACATGCAAAATTCAACTAAAGCTATTGTATTGAATCAGCTGTCTTCACCTAAGCTTTTCCTCACAATAAATTGAGGTATAAGGATGGTTTTCCTCTTATGTTATCTTCTTATATATCCAGTGATAATAACTTAGATTTACTGCGGACGGGTATTTTATACCTTTCCCTAATGGAACCATAACCTTCCTGGGCATACCATCTGGCTCTAGCTCCTGATTCTGGTATTGTGGCTCTAACTTCTTTCTAAAGGCCCGTGGAGACGCTAAAACATGGTACGAGTAAACATGGTACAGGGACCGTGTTGAGTGATGTTAGCCGTGTACGGGGCCGGTTAGCCGACCAACGGTCCGACTAGAATCAAACTGGTTTGATTTCCGTCGATGTTCGTGGGCGGAGTTTTCGTGTTGATGATACCATGTCCTACCATTTGCGGACTTGTTTCACCAAATTTTACTCGTACACGAAATGTTTCAATTTACCAGTTGACAACTGAATGACAGATTAATTTGAAATATTTTGACAAGAGAGCTTTGTTCAAGTAAATCGGTCTTAGCACATGTCTTACCGTCTGCGGGTTTTTGGTCGTACCATGTTTACTCGTACCATGTTTTTAGCGTCTCCACGGGCCTTTAATTCCTGCTTCGTATGACCTGGTTCTCAAATATGGCTCTGGACGGACCCTTTTCTTTAGTTCGTTTAATTTTTTCAATAGGAACGGTAACTTATATTAAAATTGTTAGCAAATTCTATTATAGTTATTAATAGAAACCGACTGGGACTGATAACGGACATTTTCTTTCTACTTTAATTTTTCCGAATCCGGTACCTTTTACCAAAAATTAAAATCAAACTCTTCCATTAAACCGATCCCAAGTCTCGAAGTGTCTGAAGAAACTACCTTTTCCAAAAAGAACTTTTTTCCTTCATTTTTTCGCTCGCCTCCTTAGAACTCCAAATTTTAAATTTTTGGGACAAAGTTGTCAGTGATTTCGGAAATTTTGTGGTCGCTTCCATTAGATTAGGCTATTTCACCTGAACGAAAATTTGGGTTCGCAGCCTTCTGTTACAACCACGACTTGAGACCACCGACTGGCTAGGCTAGTTGTTCGTAAGGGGATAGGCCCGCCGTTACAGTAGGACCGAAAAATAAAGGCTGTTCGTTGCTATATTGGCTATTAGCGGTTACAATAAGAAATTTTTATCTGCCCACATAGCCTTTAAAAAAACTGAAAAAAATTGCAAAATTTTGGTTTTTTGGTTGTAACTGATTTTTTTCAGTGAACTCTTATGGATTTTTCAGAAATTACACTTAATGTGGACATCAATTGGTCAAAAAATCGAATCGAAAATCGTGAATTTTTGCATTTTTTTCAAATTTTTTCGAAAAAGTTTACCTTTTTTGCAAAGCTCAATTTTTATTATATTATTAATTCATTTTTTAGATATACAGTCAGTGTCAAAAGTTAGTATACACCGGTCATTTCCTACTTCTTAGGTGAGTACACCCTACGTAAAAAATAATAACTTGAATCTTTTGGAGGAAAGGTAAAGCTTGTATATCAGTGTTTAATTACTTATTATAATAAAGTTAAAAAATTAGGGTGTTTAAGTGTGATGCATTGGAAAATAATAAATGTACTAAAAAATGGAGTCAAAGTTAGTATACAAACTGAAAATAACCGATTGTTGTTCTAGGTATACAGGGAGTCCTGTCACAATTTGTACAACGGTTAATGTGGAAGATGGAAGATGGTGGAAAAAATTATCGACAAAAAACCCAAAAAGAAGGGGGGGGGGGGGGTATCTCGCCCTGTTTTCGAAATAGGGCGTTTTCAATTTTATTTTTGAGGAAAAAGTGCAGTTTAATAAGTTGTAATTAAAAGGTAATGAAACAACGGTCTGTATCCATGAATCTTTTTATCATCAAGAATGGGGGCTTTCATGAACAATGGTGTATGATGGGGAAAACAGAAATAAAGGGTCTTATTTGTAAAAAAATATGAAAAATACATTTCTTTTCTACAAATTTCACTGTAATTCAAAAAATAGTTCATTGAGGTCCTTTTTCTAAGCATCCACAAAAGTTTCTCCAAAAATTTCTTAGACCGCTCCAAGACTCCAGCTACCTTGGTATTTTTTCGGTTTGGTATTCAGAAATAGCTGTATTTCACTAATCTGTTTTTAGGGTTTCAAAAAATTACCAGATGGCATTATCCAACAGGCTCGCAATACCGGACGATATCGATATAGAAGAAAGGAAATTTCGGAGTCTATTGTGAGCTGTGCAATGGAGTTGTGTCCACCTTTCCGTAAACGGACGCAGCCATGGATCTCGGACAACTGTCTGGACCTCGTCGTTTAGCGGAAACGAATGAAACACGTCGATTTTGAGCGATACCGACGATCGAACAAAGAAGTTATACAGAAAATGAAATCAGAACGGAAAGCGTTCTGGAATAACGTTGCGGCCGACATGGAAGAAGGGGTGTCGAGCCACGAGTACCGGACGAGGTACCAGAGAATCCGGCGGTTAGGAGGTAAAATCAACAAACAACATCAAAAAATCAGATGGAACTTTCGTCACTTCTCCACACCAGCTGAACAACCACCATCCGCCACAAGGTCCAGCACCCGAACCGCCGATTATCGAACAGCCGACGATTCAGTTTCTCGATGCCGAGCCGACAATTATCGAGGTGAAGACGTCAATAAAATCGCTGAAAAATGGAAAAGCGCCAGGATGATCAAAGCCGGCGGTGATACCTTATCACAACGAGTCCTTGTCCTCATAACACACATATGCCATTCGGATCGTGTCTCGTCGGTGTAGAAGAGCGCGATCGTCGCCCCAATTTTGAAAAAAGGCGGCAGTAAGGTATGCAAGAACTATCTCGGTATTAGCCTCCTCTCCGTCGTCGGAAAATCACATATTTACGAAAATCATACAATCGAGGATACAGAAACATCGAGAGCAAACGAGCCGGAAAAACAAGTGGAATTTCGACCACACCGAGGATGCATTGATCAAATATTCGCACTCTGTCAGCTAATGGAAGAAAGAATTCGTGGTGGCAAACGAACTGTCGTCGTGTTCATCGAGTTTATATCCGCTTTCGATTGCATCGATTGGAACAGATTGTGGAGGTCCTTGGAAACCGAACACGTGTCACTGAAAGTCATCCAATTTCTCCAAGCGTCATACGATGGCTTAACCAGCAGTGTTCGTATTCAAAGCGACTTTTTCGAGGAGTTCCCGATTAAAACGGGTGTCCGACAGGGAGACGTCGGGTCGCCAGCGGCGACACGAACAGTAGCGTACCCGTTGCGAGGACGTCCTGCTCGGACCGTCAGCTAATGGAAAGAAAGAAGATGCTTTCGTGTGACTTCCACGTCTATGTTCGCTTGCATATCTCCAATCATCATTTTAATATAGTTTGACGGTATTCAAGTGATGGTGTTTGTAAACAAATTGGTAAAATTCCTATTCATCTTCTTTCCTTCTGTGGGCATGTGCGTGTATGAGACTAACTAATGTTATCTAGTCTTGTTTTAATCTGAAGCAAATCCCAAAATCGTGAAGCGATTTCACTCTCTTTTCAACAATGAATTCTACTCCAAAATCTCATTTTCCGTTCGGTGATACACTATAACCATTATACCACTTTGTGCCTATTTGGCTTCTCGTAAAGCGAGCACAGGCTGCCCGACCTATTGAGAGTTCTTACGTTCCAGGTTCTTTTGAGGAGTCGTGACCACTGGGTTTTAACAGTTGAAGCTGGTCAGTCTGCCGCCCAACTCTCAACCTGGAGGACTAGTCCGGTGTTTTCTTCGTTTTGATGCACGAAACACTAGCAATTTCGCACGTCTTGGTTTATAGAAAACAGTATCCAGCGGCAGATGGTTTTTTTTAGGACTTATTTCTTTGATGTACCGGTGCGACCAAAGTTCTCTTGATCGCTATTTGATATATTCTTATTGAGTTTAAATTTGTAAGTAACCTCGCAAATCAAATCTAATACGCAAAGTTTTTAATCCGCCCCATTATCTGTTTTTTTTTGTTTCTTTTCAAAAATTAAATTATATTAATTTCAGAAGAACAAATCAAATTAAAGTTTTACATCAATTTATAGATTTCTGCTCATAGCCATCGTTACAAAAATACTCTACACAAGTTTAGATTTTATTTTCTAAAATATCATAACAAAACATGGGGGTTTTATTGCTTAAAGCATTCAGATATTGGCAACAGCAGGATAAAACTCCAAAAATCCCATATTCAAATCAGGCCCTTTTGCTTAACTTATTGCCAAAGATCGAAGCTGCTTAAAATCTTTTCAATAATTGTAAAATTGTAAAATACGATAGGAAAATGCAAATCAACCGCCTTGAGGCCATTACTGTAATTATATCCCAATAATGCATTCGATTTAGGAGTTCAATTTGCATGATTAGGCCATTACGATTTTAATAAGCGACTATTAATCACTTGTAATGTGACAGATTGAACAGAAACACAACTTTTCGTGGTGTTTTCAATACTTGAGAGCTCTCAAGGATCTCTCGTTTTTTCCTTGTTGCTGAGTTGTTATAGCACAAGAAAAAAGACTGAACATCTTAAAGACCTAGAAAAGACTTTGAACAAGTTAGTGAGAGTAGATATTTTATATGTAGCAGTATAAAAAAGGAACTTGGAAGAAAAGGAAAAAAGGAGGCAAGATATTTTTTTTTTTGGGGAAAAGAACAACTTCCAACAAATTATCCTACTTATTTCCAACGCAATGGCGCCTAGTCGTCTATCAGATGTTGGGTATTCTAAACCTCAATTTCTCACACGAAGTAAAGTTGGGAGTATCGTAATAAGGTTACGAATTTCTGCCTTATCGAGTCCTTTTTTTATCTAAAATGGCGCAACAATTTAATATTAAGACACTATTCCTCTCTTAATTCCTTCGAAAACTTGCTGGGTAGTGGGTAGCAGCTTTGAAGTACCTTTTGCTTTTGCGTGTTTTTACTAATTGTGAAATAAAGTGTAATAATCATCCAGAAAATGAGGTTTTGATGGCAACACTCTTTTTTTGGTAGCCGAATGTAGGAAATGTAGAACAGAACCAAAATACTTTAGAGTGGGTTTTTTAATATTGTTGTAAGTAACTGTTCAACTCGCCATTTTGGAAGATTATTTTGTAATTATTTTATGGCTGCTATAAGTTTTTAGGCTATTTACACAGAACAGAAATAAAAACTTCATATACTTCGAGTATTTACCATAATGTAAGATTTTTATTATTATGTTAGTATGGTGCAACCCATATAATAAATTGGTGAAGTTAGGCCTATTGTGTAGATATCCCACGAATGGAAAATACTGTCAGCCCTCCGGGCGTAAGCAAGAAGGTTTTTAGTTGAAGAAGGCCAGATATCTGTAATAAAGGTTCTTCTTCTCAGACAGATCAGAGCAGCACAGATAAGATGTGTGAAAGTCTCACCGCCTTTCATGGAGAGTCGGATTTCTGTCTCCTGCGACAATCCTGGGTTGTGGAGGTGTACCGCAGCCTTACTTGGCCTGTCATATATCCCATCAACAGTAAAAGGCCCGAACTTTTTAAAGTAGTAACATCGTTAAAGACACAAAGTCTTATTTGTTGTTTAGCCTGTCTAAGATCAGCGACTGATTCCCAATAGACTGGGTTCAGTCTCTCAACTAGTAAAGAGCAAAAACAGTCTTAGTCTTGTAGTTTTGTCTTGGCCTGTCTTAGTCTTGCACATTTAACATATTCGCGAGACCAAGCCCAAGCCTAACTGAGCAAGACCAAGACTATATTAGTCTTGTCTTGGTATTGCATTTGCTTATCGCTACACTTAATCTAGTCATCTATCAGGGACTTGGATCGGGATTATGAAATGCCACACAAGGGTTATGCTCTCCGGACTAGCGCCTCGGATCACTTCTCGCAAGCTTGCCTGCAGCCTCTCGAGTCAGGGCCTATTTTTCTTAGCCAGATTATAGAAACCGTAGCACGCAATATGGTATGCAATATTTGGTGGACGATTTTCTTCGCTATGAGTCAAAAAAGGCACAGGACAATTTAAATGCAATTGTTTACAATATACGCAATTCACTGCAGATCTCCCTACACGAGTCCCTAATATTGTTCACCAAATTCTTGTATGTCATCCGATGTCATATATCGTCGAAAGTCGCTACTCACAAATGCGTAAGACCCGCTCCACACTCTCTTGTCACTCCGATACACTCCCATGCCAGTCTCGGTTCAGTTAAAAATATTTTTATAGGAAAAGTAAGCAAGTGAATATGCCACACTTTGCTCTCGTTCCAGCTCCGTGCCAGTCACACCCGAAAGTGTGAATACGCCTATTGCTTTTCCTGTAAAAATATTTGACTGGACCGAAAATGGCATGAGACTGGACCGAGAACGGTACGATAGTGTGAATCGGGCCTAACACGGTATAGTGAAGGTAAACTTCCCATATCAATTTCCGACCTCAACAGAACCATGTCTGGGATTGAATCTACCGATTATCCATGTCACTATACAGGCAACATACTATAGAAGCTGCCTTTAGTCCGTACAAGAGTTCCTCGAATAGATCGCTCCGTCGAGATTAATCAAACTAGCCGCCACAAGTCACAAGCTTTTGTGATTCGTGCTTGTCATGAGAGATTGTGACTATTATTTAAAATGGGTATTCTAAGCACCCAGTGATAAGAAACATCTTATCAACAACCTCTTATTTATGGGTAATAAGATAAAGCAAAGTCTGGCTGTTTGTGGATTCCCAAAATTGTGACTAAAAAATTAGCATACCAAATTGGCAAAAATTCAGACTAGAAGTGGGCACAACCGGTCTTTTATGGGAGCCGACACACCGGATCTGCATATTCAAAGACCCAGTTCCCGGAGCCGATTCAGAAGAGTAATATCAATTTAGCTGAAAGAGCTTAAAGAGTACAAAGTTTCGTCGGATCCGAGAAGTATAAAGCCCGCTCTACACGATGTTGTGAACGTTTTATTCGAATGTTGGCTTCCAACGATTGAGTCAACACCTACAATAGCCTGAACGTGTCCAAATACAAACGTTGGACTCTTGACATTCGGAACTTGTAGTTCGGCCACACGATGGATTCAAGCGTGGGGGTTCAAAGCATCGTGTAGGTCGGCTCAAGATCAGTTTGTTCATGAAAGACCCGTTCCTTTTTCAGAACCGACTTAGATTAGAATTGCAAACTGACTCATTTGAACGATGCGGATCGTTGAGCTGAAAAATGCATGTATAGCGAGTCGATTTTATTAAAAATCTCTTTGCTTACGGAACGTTTACTCAATTAATCGACAACTGCCAAATTTAGTTTGTGCACTAAACAATGGGTATACATACATACATGCATATACGTCGAGCTAGTAAGCTTAGGAATTACCCTTTGTACTACCAGTTCCTCATCTCGTATTCATTTTTCATATTCGCGATTTTATGTAAAAGCCTAAGCTTAAGAATTCCCCTTCCTCAGAGTCTCTCATGTCGTACTCCTTTTTCTGTGATGTCCACCTGGCAGGCTTTAGGCCATTCAAAACGCGCTCCAAAATAACACCGTTAAGAAAATCGAACCCTAAAGGTTTTTGGGGTCGCTGATCACGAAAATAGAGGTCCCGCGGTCCTAAAATTAGGGCGTCACCCCTAAAAATGCAAAAAACACCCCTTTTTAGGGGGTTTTGGCGATTATTTCAGTAATAATGCGTTGAAATGCACTTTTTTTAATATTTATTTGCGAAGGTGGTTGATTTATACAAAATTAAGGCGAAACTAATGGTAAGGGGTAGTCCTAAAGGGTTGAAACTACCCCTAAATTTGTGAAAAATGGCAAAAATTGCAAAAAAAAATTTTTTCAAGTTTATGCTTCAAATTCGACTGTCAGGCAAAAATAAATTATTTTCAACCCTTAAGGGGTTAAAACTACCCCTACAA